>PVKB01000708.1:429333-525776 GCA_004027205.1 Ctenodactylus gundi
TTTTTTTTTTTTTTTTTTTTTTTTTTTTTTTTTTTTTTTTTTTGTTTTTTTACATCTTTAACTCCTGATCTACTGGCCTCAGTCTTCCAGAATGCTAAGGCTACAGGCCTTCCTTACCCCCATCTCTTCAGTGCCTGTTATTATTCCTTTTACATCCTGTGAAATCCTGGAGTAGACAAAGAACAGTTTAACTTTTTTCTATAGTCTTGTATGTAATATTTGTAGTATAAATTATGAAAACCTTTAACATAGTTTATCTCTATGTAGTGATTTGATTTGATGATCGTAATTTTATGGGTGGTTTTTTGTTTCTATTTTTCCTGTTCCTTCTCCCTCTGTTTTGTTGCAGTCAATAAAG
The DNA here is from genome assembly GCA_004027205.1 of Ctenodactylus gundi. Classification (NCBI taxonomy): domain Eukaryota; kingdom Metazoa; phylum Chordata; class Mammalia; order Rodentia; family Ctenodactylidae; genus Ctenodactylus; species Ctenodactylus gundi. The sequence goes on from PVKB01000708.1 coordinate 429,692, forward strand.
TTACCTTGGAATTCTTTAGAAGACATATTATTCAAAAATAACTTGATTCAAAGATAACCTGTTGATAATATACAGTCATTTATAATTTTAATTTGATTCGTTATAAAATTATTTGATCTTCTGTGTTGCATCCTTTATCTGTATCCTTTTTATTTTTACTTTATTTTAATAAGGTAGGCTAATCGATGTGTGAAGAGTACAAATAACTTGTCTGGAGTTTATCAAAGTAAACTGTGGTTAAAAAAATGGTAACAAACAAGAATTTCTAAGGAAATTTGTATTCAGCCCTACATCCAACTGTTGACCTCACCATCTAGAGTATTTATAATAGTGTATCATTTTTAGAGTATTTTTCATAGTAGATTGTTAGGGTCAGAATAGAAAAGGAAATTCTTTTGATGTTAATATTCATTTAAAAATAATTATCAACTATTAACACTTTGATTACATCAATCATATTCTAAGAAGTATTAGTCTTTCAGTAAATATGTCTAAGTATATTACATATTCTTATTATAAACAGCATAACCTTTTTAATTTTTCAATAGTGATTAATTCTTCCAAACAGCTAATTTTCCTTTTACGTACTGTCACGGGAATAGCAGAACTAATTAATTTGAGGAAATGAGGCAATTCTGAGCTTTTTCTTTCCTTTGTGGCTTAATGTTTGTTTTGAAATTTAAAATTGAAGAAGAAAAATAATGATACCTCCATTTTTCTGCCTTAAAGGGAGAAAAGCCTAATTAATCTCTACCTCCCAAACTTATTCAAGTGGAGACTAAGGAAAGAAGAAATTGCTGTTTTCATCTAAGGCTGTACTTGTAAGCAAAAATTTAATCAGGCAGTTAGCCTACAGTAATTATTCATCCACAGCCCTCCTGTAGTCTATAGCTGTTTTCACTTTCAGTATTTTCTAAGACTTTAGAGAACCAATTCTTATGCGTGCATTCTTTAAAAAAAAATCTTAATACCTTGATATTTTTTGAAAATATCAACATTTTAAAGTAAATATTATTTACTTTTTAAGGTGAATTTGTTTATAGCAGTTGACCTCTATCCAGTGAACTAGGTGATTTCATTTTCATTTAAAACATTCTGTGATCATTCCCTATATTTAGAGTAAAAACCTGTAATATGTTGAGTCTATTTTCTTAAGATGAGAAAAATATTAATTCATATTAACATTGATATTATGTCTTTTGTATTAAGCACCAGTGTCCCACATTGTGTTCTCTGTGGGTACACAAGGAGCACATGCAACAGTGAGAGAATAAGGTCACTGAACACCCTGTAATTTACTATTCTCACCACTGCTAGTAGTTTCTCCAAATCTTTTCTTGCTACTGTGGTTTGTCCAATAAGATAACACTTTTTCTAAGTGTAGAAGAATAAAAATAATGATCATTATGCTGTTTCTAGTGTTACTGCCACTACTACCAAGAAGATGAAACATTTATTGTTGTTATTAACATTTTCCAAATGTTTTTCCTTATATCAGGTATTCCGGTGTTTGTTTTATATGAGTTACCTCATGTAATCCTAACAACTAGCTAGGTAACTTTTATTTCTTTTTAGACAATAATGAAGCTGCATCTAAGAGAATGTAAATATTATTTTCTAAAACCAGTAGAGTCATGCTTGAAGTAAAAGTAGTCATTGTCCAAGTGTCACTCACTAACATTCTATTCCTTTCTCCTCCTATTGGAAATTTTAATCACATGATAAAATAACTGTTGTAATGTTTGTTTGTTTGTTTGTTTTGTTTTGTTTTTGCTTTTGACTTTTCTTATTCCCCCCCACCCCCTTTTGTTTATTTATTTATTTTTCCCCAAAGACTCTCTAGTGCTGGGATTACAGGCATGTGCCACCATCCATACCCAGCTAATCTTTTATGTAGTTGTTCTCTGGGCCTTGAGTAGGCTGAGCAAGTCCTTTAACCACAGGGCTATGCCCTTTACTGAGCAATGTTACTCTTTTCAGAAAGAATGAAACAGAAAATTGCTTGTTTAGTCTTCAGTCTTTTCATCACAAATGGTCAAACATATTGGAGAAATATTTTAAACAGAGTGCATCATGATAAGCTATTTACGAAGAAATGTTTTGAAAACTATCTTGAAATTGTTTGCCTTTCTGAGCATTTGCTAGCTCTTTCCATCGTGGCCTGGAATAACATTTTTCCAGGGGATGGCCTAGGCTTATCTACTTTGTTTTTCTCAGTCCTCTTCCATTTACTCTTTGCCATATATCTTCTTTCCAAATGTCTCCAGTTGCCTTTTCTCACATGGGTTGTCCATTCCCAACTTTCCGATAAGGCCAGTTCTGACTTAGCCATTTCTCAGTTTTCTAAATGCCTTCCATAACCAATAAGGGCAAATACAATGTAACTTCTGTGAAGTTTGCACAAGAGATCAGAACAAAACAAACAAGACAAAAATGAAAAAAGTAACTGAAAACCTTTTGTTAATTTTTAGGAGCAATGTGCTGAAGAACACCTATTCAACCATGATCCTTACTCTAATAATAAAAAAAAAGACTTTGCTATGAATAAATGGGCAACAGAAAATATTGTTATCGTTTTTATTGAATTCAATCATTAGGTTATAGTCATTTCAGAATTACGTTGTAGTAGACTTCTCTGAACATAAAACACTCATTTTTCATGAACAACTGATTCTTTCTTTCCATTATTATCTGTATTTGCTGATAACTTGTCTTTATTTTACTCTTATCTTAATTCTTTCAGCACATATTTACTGTTTTCTTAATATGTGGGTGGTCCTATGCAAGGTGACAGGGAATAACTTGTCTTCATTATGAAAGAGATATAATGAAACGGTAACTTTAAGAATCCTACTAATCTGATTGAAGGTCTCTAATATATGAATATCATAAGAACATTTGTTGGAATCTGGCCTCGTCTCTCTGGAGTAATGACAGCTCTTACGGATAAAAACCTGAAAACAGACATGAGCTGAAACACAGAACTGTCAGGAGGTTAAACTAGTGTTCCCAGAGGAAGATACTTTACCACCGATGCCTTACTTAATCATTTGTGACTGGAATTCAGAGTATAAGGTGAGGAAGCAGTGTAGTAATGTCTGCTTCAGACCTTCTAGATCATGCAAGATCTTACTGGCCACATTATAGCGCTGTGTTTTAAATTTTTAAAACATCTGTGGAGTACATCTAACCCAGTGGTATAGAAAAATCTTATTAGATCTTAATTTTCAAAAAAAAAATCATGGATTTAGAGTGGAATGTGATGGCCCATGATAGACATTTAGATTGCAGTTAGCAAATATTCCCACACCTTATTTTAGTCTCAGGGATGCTGATGGCCCTTGGGCAAGTGGTGATCAATGGACATAGCCCATGAGGCCGTGAAGTAGATTGTACATAAATGCTATTGTTATTTTTTTTCAAAGTTTATGTTAATAAAGAAAAAATGCATTGACAGTAATGTTTGCTCCAGCTTATAAATTCTTATATATTGTACAATAAAGATTAAGTAATTCCCCAAGTGTTATAAATAAAAGCATACGCATTGAAGTAGTCATTTAAATTACATTAAACTGTATACTTTTTAGCATTTTGTACTCTGACACGCATGTTCACTGCCTTTTTAATGTGACCCTCATTTTAACATTATCAGTAGCCAAAACAAAATTAATGAGTTTCACAGTTTCAATTCTATGAAAATCAAAGAATCAAGTTTTGGCGTGCTTTAATTTTCTTTTAATCAGAAATATTACTGTGAAAGTGATCAAATGAATGTTTTTAAACAGATAATTTTTCTCACCATCTTTAGCTGCATTTTTAAGAGATTTATTAATTTGGATTAGGCTATTTATCAAATACTCATATTTTTATGCAACTCATAATTTAGTCTGTTTCTTCAAACAAAAGCTAAGCAAGTTTCAGGTAAGGGTCATTGATTGGTCGTTACTTAGATTTTCTTTTAAAACACAGTTTTAAAAGTAATTTTTTCCCTTTTGATCTCTGGTGCAACATTTCTGTTGGTGTTTTTTACCTTCTGGCAAGTATAAAGAGGTATAATTCCTTCTTCAAAATCAAAAAAGTAGTATAATCGTTATTTTAAAATTAAATTAGAACTAATAGTATATTTTCCAATTTAAACTTAAAAATCTGTTATTTTTAGATTTTGTTTTTTATACTTATAAGATTGAAAATTCTGGAAGTATTTTAAATATTCATACAAAGACATAAACTTTGAAGTGATAAAAAGACCTAAACTAAATAACAAATTTTGGCACTGATATTACCTTTACATAACCATTTGATATTTGATTTGTATTCTTCAAAATGAAAAATATATCAACATATAGTTTTTGATGGAAATTAAATAAACTGTCTTCCAATACTCAGATGTTGCAATCTGTCTGACATAGAAGTGTCTAGTTGAAAAGTTATTTTGGCTTTTCATCCTCTTTTTTTTTTCGTGAGAACCTTTATTGGTAAATTTTCAGAAGGGGAAGGAGGAAGAATGGAAGAGGAATGAAGGAGGGGAGGGCAAAACTCCAGCTGCTCAGAAGGGGGACCGGGAAATGGGGTTGCTCCTCTCATCCTCATTTTAAAATAGACATTTGGCATTATGTTTAAATACCTCAGACTGTAGTATTTTGAATCCATATGGTTTTAATTTGAATGTGCTGTTTCTCCAAGAAATTAAAATAACCATCTGCACCTTGTACTTCTGATTAGTGTATTTTATTAACAGTTACCGTTATTCTCCTGTATCAAAAAACTTTATTTCTACTACTCTTCAGCAAAATTTTAAAACTATTCACCTTTATGCTCTTTTTACATTCTTTAAAAATTGCCTGTTCTACTTGTAATTTGTATAAAAAGTCATTTTTCAGAATTTTTAAAATATATTTTCCTTCAGAGAGGTTGCAAGGTTAATTATTTCCCCCAATATTTGTTAGTGTGTGTACACACACACACACACACACACACACACACACACACACACACATATATAATGTTGTTGTGGTGCCTATGTACACAAAATCCTCAATCTCAAAGCATGGTTATTTTGAGATTGAGGATTTTGTGTACATAGGCACCACAACAACATTATAGTCCCTCCCCCTTCTGGTTACGCCACGTGCTCCCTCCCTGGCCCTGCCCTCACTTCCACTGTCACACCCATGTGGTCCAATAAAATGCCTGTACTCTGATTTCGTCATATGAGAGAAACCTTGAGATGTTTGTATAACAAAAACTATCTTTCCGTATGTTGCAATTACAATAATGAGATACATTAACAAAAGGTAAATAAGGGGCGGACTTTGGGCACATTAAAAATGATAATACCCTTCTTGGTCGATCTTGATTGCTTATACTGCTTTAATTTCCCAATAATTTAAAACTCTGTTTTGCATTAATGCTTCTCTTGAAAAAGAAACATCCCTTTGAGTGATGCAAGGGTTTGAGGACAGGAAACTAGAAGCAGAAACCAGGGTAAGGAAGTAGGAAACCTGGGTGATCGGGACTCACGGATCACTCTGGTTAATATTACACGGTAACTCAATTAGTGGGAGGTTTGGTAACATATTAGGGAGAAATAAACATAATAAAGTTAATAATAAAGCAGTTAATTTGGGCAGATATTACTATTAATTTATCCCATTCTGTAATAAATGTAAACTACAGACATAATTTTTGCTTCATATCACATTACAAGAAAACTGCCACAAAGAAGTTAAACAACTTGGTTAATTATCATCCAACTACTGAACCTAAATGTAAACCAAGGCAGCCTGATCCCGCATTCTCTCTGTTCTTATTTGTTATCCTCCACTGCCAGTTGGAGGAGCTCTGCTGACCCTGTACATTGCTTACTGCTATGAATATTCAGTTTGTAGTGAATCAAACATGAATATTTTAGATTCTTTAGGAAAGTATTCACTTTGCGATAAATAAGTTCTGTGAGGACAATAAGTATAATGTTGTTTATCCTTGACTGAGTTCATTAAGCAATTTCACCTATTCATCTCTCTGGCCTTAGAGAAAATTGTTTCTTTATTCCCAAATATTATTCTCCTTTTTTGTTTGTTTGTTTGTTTTGTTTTGTTTTGTTTTTTAAAGCTGGTTGTTTAATTTTGGAGGGTATATTCAGGGGGTGACAGAAGAAAGGTTGGAAAACTGCCTTGCCAGAAATCATATTTTCTATCTCAGGATACAGTTTAAAAACAGTCTTTTTTTTTTAAGAGTCTTACTATTAAACAATATTGACAGTGCACGTTTTAATTTTTGATAGTATATAAAACTTCCAGAGAATACATGCTGCCAAGGACTGGTGGTAGTTCTGTCTACGTAATGCTTATTTCTTCAAGCTAATAGTGCTGTCTTATATGAGATCCTCTCGGTTTGGTGAATGTGAGACCTCGCTACAGTAGGAGGCTAACAAATCAATGCTGAGAAGACTGGTGAGAAGTCGGTATGAACAATATGCTTTGCAGATCAGCAAGGTGAGAATTATTAAAATAAACCATCCTCAGATGGAGACTCTTCAGGAACTTCTTTCACTTAGAAGTACTACAGAGATAAATAAATAATTATTTTTAATTTCTTCTAAGAACACTGTGTAACACAACCAAAAAGTTGTTGCTGATAATGTTAACAATTCGTAGGGATAAATGTTCATCTCTATGCCTGTGTAATGGGATCATTCATTTATTTTCCTAATATTACTTTGTGGATGAGTGCTTATAAGTCAATGACCTCAGTCTTTCCTCTTGTTTAATCTGAGATATCAATTGTTACTATCTGGAGTTGTCTTATGTTTTTCTCCATTTAAAAAATATACTCCATGGCAGAATCACCTTTGCACTAAACATGTGCGCTAATTGCATCCATGTGTTCTTATGATATTCTGTAGAGACCAATTCTACTGGATTCTTTCTGAACAATCTGCATTTTCAATCAATGACTATGTTCAGTTCTTGACAGAATTCCTGCCAATCTTGGGGCAAATGCCTCCCAGTGCTGCACATTGAGCACTGCAGAATGAGAATGGAATGACAGGTTTCCCCTATGAATTTTACACACCCACCTTGCTTAAATGTGAAACACCACTCCTAGGAAATTAGAAATTTGGGGCATTGTACTTTACATATATTCTGATATTCTGAGTAGATCAAAACAGTACATTTTGCCAGTTTTCTGAACTGAATTATCCATTAAATACTTACAGTGTTTATGTATATGTAATATTTTTGGCGTGTTTTAACCTTTCTAATTGAAAATGGTTCTGATACGGTAAGGCATTTTTATGTATTAGCTTATATAAATTCTGTATACATAACTTATTTGTGACATTTTTGCTTTCTCATGAATATTTTTCTACCAACCACAGGAAAGTGATAACAAACATCTTTCATTTTACATTCTTTTTTAACTATATGGTGAGAAATCATTCAACACAAAGCATTGTTTTCAATATACAGCTTAATATATTTTGACAACTAGGTATGTGTGTCTAAGTAGAAATCATGAAAAAGGTGTAGGGCACTTGTGTCCTCCTAAAAAGTGCTTTGGTTCTCCTTCTCTGTTTCCTGCTCTATGTGCACACTATGGAACCATTGACTTAATTTCTGTCACTACAGATTAGGTTGTTTTTTGTAAACTTCCTTATTAATCATAGTCATTTGAAACTAGCTTCTTCATTTTCACATAGTGTTTTTGCATACACCGGTGGCATTAAGTTAATTTTATTTTATTTTTGAGTAATTCATTTGTTTTTATTAATGAGGAGTAGGCAAGTTAATTTGGAGCAACAGGAGCAAAGTCAGAAGCATCGGAGTTCTTGACTTCAAATTGTATTTACATAGCAGACAGGAGGTTCAAAAGAACAAAAATGAGGATACAGAGACAATCTTGATTTTTCTCAGCCATATGATATTTGACAAAGGAGCTGAAACCATTCGTTGGAGAAAGGGCAATCTCTACAACACAAGATGCTGGCAACAATGGTTTCCCTTCATGTCAAGGAATGAACCTAGACCCCTATCTTTTGTTCTGTGATGGAATGAAAACCAGAATGGTTAAGAGAACTTGGCATCAACACAGAAACACTGAGCCTTCTGGAAGATAAAACAGATAAGACACTAGAAAACATCAGGAAAAGAAATAGTCCATGAATAGAACCCCAGTATCATGAGAAAGAGCACTAACAGTAAAAAATAAAACTACATCAAACTAGAACTCTTTTTCACAGGAAGAAAAAAAAAAACATCCTTATGGAAAGACCAAGTCTTTGTAACACTATGTGATTAACTGAATCATGTTGTCCTGGGCCAACTAGATAGGAAGTCAATGCAGACCCTGCACACTTTTCTTTTCTTTTCCCCTCTCTGTTTATGACTTGTCTTTTTTCACTTTACATTCTTCATGACTATCTCACTTTTTCCAGTCTGTTTTTTTTTTTCACTGTTGAATGTTTCTTGATACTTAAGGTACACAAATGGCAAAATAAATAATAATGATTTTCTATAGACATCTGCAGATGTCACAATTTCAGTGTTTCAGTTTTTTTTAAAAAAGGAACAGCCCTGTCTTGCCATGCAAATAATCAGGAAAAAAAGCATTTTGATTGGATTGCAGATGTACGTTGTAGAATACAAACACAGGTGTTTACGGTGCTCTTTGATGGACTGGGAGGTAGATGGTAGTTCTCAAAGTAGAAGTCAGCAGATACTTGGAAGATGTCTGCATTACCCTTTGATAATATTTCGGGTTAGTCGTTAAGTTATAATGATTGAAATAAGAGTGTAATTTCTTTCACTATCTTGTCATTTAAGTAATTCTGAGTACTTTATAAATATTTATTGCATGATTAAATGAATGAAGCAATGGATAGCAGGCAGGGCTTCACAGTAGCCCCACTTGTCTTAGTTATGCCATTATTTTATTCTTTCCAAGGCTAAAAATGTTGGTCTTTCTTTGTTGTACTTCTATTTTGTATTCTTTTTCACTGAAGTGTGAAAAGATTTTGTTGTTTTCCTTTTTCATAGTTCATGAATCTGTACCTTTCAATTTTTTTCTGGTAACATTCCTATTACCTGATTTTACATAGATGAGCTCTTTTTAAAATTCTATTATCTAGAATAGTCACATCTAACCAATAAAATTGAAAAGGGTGTTGGTGTTTTGGGAAAGAAAAAAGACTTTTTATTTTAGGATAACACATCTTTATTCAGAAGCACAATAGAGAAGGGTGAAGGCTTCCACTATCTGGGAGAGGGCCTCACGTGGGTTACCTGACAAAGGACAGATTTTTAAGGGTAAATGAATTTAGGGAAGAAGATCACTCTATCATCTGTTGGAGAGTTATGGTACAAGTTAGCAGTTTTAAAATTGCCACAATAAAGAAATCTATTCAGTGTTGATTAACTTAGCATGTAATTGTTGACCTGTTCATAACTCAGAAAACTGAGGCTCAGATTACTGTGAAATGCTAAAGTATACTATTAGAGTGGATTTCTAATATTTTCTTTTTGTATATTACCACTGTGACTTTCTCTAAGTATAAAATAGTACCATAAATGACTACTAAACTTGTGTTGGCCAGATTAGCTACCTAAATAAAGAAGCTGAGTTTAATTAAAATCAAAACTTAATAATATATATATATATATATATATATATATATATATATATATAAACTTAATATTACATATTATATGTTAAAATATATAATATGTATTGATATGTATATTAATCTACTTGAAATAACCTTCAGGTTGCAAAAAGAACCATGTAACTAGTAGAACTTTTTTTCAGGATTTCTTATGTATACACCTACATCAAGGAAGTGGATGTGAGAAATTATGAAGCAGAATATTTAGATATTTTCATAGAACACATGTGCTAACAATTGCTAATAGAACAAAGGAAGTCACTATTGGTTTTAATAAGCATGTCCTTCATTTTGATTTCCCTACACCTAAATTTATTAATGGTGTTAAAATGAGGAAAAATGTGAACAGAATTTTTCATTTTTAAATTCCTCCTAAAAACTGTTAATTTTACATAATGGACAGTTTAAGGTAGTTCTATTTTTCCATTTCAAAAAAAAATGCCTATGTAAATATTGAGAAAGTTGTAGTCAAGGGAGACTATCTTGTCTACTCTTTAGATGTCCATGATTATTAGTTTGTTAAATTATTTAAAAGAAACAAAAGTCCTTATCAAGCCATATGTTGTCTAAAAATTAGTGAGGGAATCGCCACCTGTGCTGCTCATTTTGGTTGGTATTTGTGTGTTTTTTCCTTTCGCTCAGGCTGGGAGCTTAGGAAAGCTAAGCTCTTTGTTCAGCCTTTCAGTGTGCAGTCTAGTGCCATGCCTGATAGTCTTTGATAAAATTAAGCCAGAGTCATAATCTAAACGAGAAACTGTTCCTTATGTTTTATTCTACGGAAGTAACTATGGCCTGTTTTCAGAGTTCATTACACCCAAACAACTTTTCTCTTTTTCATTACTTGCTAATGGTAATTGGGCATATTATCCTTATTGTTTTCCTTACCAGGCATAAAATATCAGGGCTGGAGAACTCACTCAGAAATTGAGAGTGCTTGGTTGGCAAGGGTGGGGACCTCGGTTTCACTTCCTGGGAACACATATGGTAGGCATGGCAGCCCAGGAGACACCAGTGGGAAATGAAGGCCGCACCACGGGGCCTAGAAAAATAAACAAAGAAACAAACAAATAGTCAACATGTTGTCAAGTGACTAAATAACAATTTTAGATTTTTAAAATATTTTCCACCTTAGTTAATTTTTGATATCTGAGTAACATATCAAAATGTTGACATTTTAAAGCATATTACTTCTTTTGTTAGAAAATATCATTGGTAACTTCTAAAATTTGGTATCTCTCTGTAGTAATGTTGTTCACACCCTATATTGTAAGGTGTATTACAAGTGGTCAGTTGCACGCTTTTGTTATCATTTCTTACAGCAACCCTGTGAAGAAGATAAAGATTATCAGTCTGTGTAACAAAGAGAGATTGCCATGCGTCTTCATATGCAGTTAGTATGTGTCTGGCCTTGGCCAGCACCCCCAGTTTTTCCTCCTTTTCCCCCTTACAGTATAATTTGATAAAATTGTACCCATATGGTAATTTTCTTTTGTAGTTTTAATTTTCTTTTGGCACATACTTAAACTTCACCTAGTATTTCATGGACAGTCCTTAGATTATTTGTTGTGTGTGTGTGTGTGTGTGTGTGTGTGTGTGTGTGTGTGTGTGTGTGTGTTTGTGTGTGTGCATGTGCATGCCTATTTTATAATGTAGATTTTATTGGAGGAAAGCCCCATGTTACTGCTGACTGCATATCACCTCTGATTTACAGCACTTTCTAGGCACATAAATTTACATCTTTGAGAGGTCTAGAAAAGAAACAAGTGTTGGTCTATTACAAAATATAAGTGGTATTCCAGTTAGCAGGAATGAATTGAGACTACTTGGATTTAAACTGTTTTACTGCAAGCTCTGTGATCCTGCCCACATTTCTTTTGCTTGTTTGTTTCTTTGTTGTTTTTCCCCATTTTACTGATATGTATATTTGCAAAATTTAAGGTTTACAATGGAGATGAGCCTTTTATGCACATATGTATCTTGTCAAGGTGACAAGGGCTTTCCCACTGTCCTTTTGCCCACATTTCTTGAGACACATTTTTCTTCCATGTAAGGGGAGCATCATTAAATTGCGTTCTTTACAGAGCATCTTTGATAATTAACTGGCATAAAATAAGCAATGTTCTTAGAAGAGTGTGAAAACTCAGTGAACCCTTGACAGTCATAGGAGGAAAAAAATGGAATGTAAAATTTCAAGTATGTAATGGTGATGGGAACATAAAAATACACAACTATGAAGAAAAGTGAGAAAGGAAAAGAAAAACAGAAAAATGAGAATATATAGTTGAAAGGAATATTACTATTATTTCTAAATGATATTTAATAAGTTTTAAAGTATCCTTCTCAAACTTATCATGAAAGTAAACAGAATAAACTGCAAAGTCAGGTATTTTAAGCCATTAAGAGTAAGTAATTGAATGACCTAAATTTTAAATGTCATTCTCCTTAATATATGTAGGAACCATAACTTCTCTTATTTTTAAATGAATTACTAAGGGCTTCAGATACAATGGAAATTGTAAACCATCCCTTCTCTTTTCCAATGATTTTTGCTGACAGCTCTTGGTAAATAAGTAGATAGAAGCAGAATCTGCATGTGGCACTTAATGAGGCGAAGGGACAGAATTCTGAACTAGTTGGGACTCTGCATGGTGAGACTGAGACCAGTGTCCTGTGTTCCTGATCTAACAATGACCTGATGCAGAGTGAGTCTGCCAAGCCTGTGAAGGCCAGAGTCCTCAACACGTCTCCCAATTTGAGATGGATATGCTCAGGGCAAAGTCTTACTTGAGTATCCAGGGGGATCTGAGTCTTTGCATATAGCAGGTCTTAAGGTAATGGAGAAAATTCAATGAAAGAAAGAATATCTAAGGGAAGGTTCCTAATTTACTCTCAAAATGTAAGATTGTTGGGAACTCCTTATTATTAACAAAGACCTGAGCCATTGCCTTACTTTCAGGGCCACCATAACAAAGGACCAAGAGTTGGTGATTTAAACGAAGAATTTTATTTCCTGGTGCTTTTGGAGGCTACTGGTCCATGATCAAGGTGTCAGCAAGCTCAGCTTCTTTACAAGCCTTTCCTCTTGGCATTAATGTGGATGCATGCCTACATGCTGTGCCTTTACATCATCTATCCCCTGGTTTCTTCTGCTGATTTAACCTCAATTATCTCTTTAAAGAGTATATCTTCAAACAGTCATAGTCTGAGGAACCAAGCTTAAGATATCAATAAAGGGTTAGACATGGGAGGGAGCATAATTCAGCTCATAACACATAGGGAAATTCCATGTTACATTGACTCATTTGGCTATGCTAACAACCTGCTTCTAAACAAGAGACCTGCCATTTTTGCGTGTAAATATTATTAGTTGGCTTCTTGTTCTTTTGTCTACAGTGCTCACAATCAGTCAAAAACTACTCTACAAAGAAATGCAGGAAAATAAAATCTTTTACAAAGATACAAAAATCGACAGAATCAGAGATTGACATAGCTAAGATATGGTGATTATCAGACAGGGATTTTTTTTAAACTATGATGAATATATTACTGGATATATTTGAAAATATTAACAACATGAAAGCAGATTTCTTTTTAGACACCATAAAAATCATGAGGTAAGATAATAGCATTATAAAGTTCTGTATTGAAAACCATTGAAACTAGAATTAATAAACCGTGTAAATAATTCTCTTTAAAAAGTAAGTGAAATGGAGACATTTCCCAAAAGTTAAAAAAAGCTGAAATTTTCATTAAGAATATTACATTACAGAAGTACTTTGGTGGGGGGGGGGTGGGATTGAGCATGAAAGGAAATGATAGCAGTTTTGCATTTGGTTATCTTGGGAGTTAAAACCGCATCAAAGAATCATGTCAACAAATAGAAAAGAACACATTTTGCCTGAACAAAAAATATGTGTGCCTGTAGGAAAATATATACTTATGAAGGTTGTATATAGGATTGATAGAATTCGAGTATGCCTTCTTTTCTAGAGGTTCATGTGCTAAAGCCTTGGATCCTAGTGTGGTTATTGAGATGATGGATCCTGTAAGAGACAGAGCCTGATGTCATGGTGCTGCCCTAAGAAGGGACTGATGCTGGTTTCATACAGAGTGAGCTCTGTAAAGACTAGGTTATAGTAAAGCAGGCAGACCTTGTGCCCTTGGCCTTTCTGCATGTGACAGTTTATTTCTATCTCTGTGCTCTGTTGTGAGCCAGCACCTTAAATTTGAGTCTCCAGAGTTGTGACTTTTACATAATGTCAATTCTTTATGAAGTACTTCGCTTTGGGGACCCTCACTCAAGGCCCCCCTCTCTTCTTCTCCTCGAGAGTGTTACTTTCTCAATAAATCTCTTCTTGTTTTGAAAAAAATACTTCGCTTTTTATATTCTTCTGTCACAACAGGAAATGGACAAATCCAGTGTACCTATTTAAGAATGTATATATATATATATATATATATATATATATATATATATATGTATATATATATGATGTAAAAAGCATACATATATCCTTATTTTTGGTAAATATGTTTGTCTGAATATTAGAAAAAAATAGTAACAATATACCTTATTATATATGCATATATAGAAGTTAAAACATGAAAATGTAAGGATTTTGGGAGGTATTTTAGTTACTTTTTTGTTGCTGTGACAGAATACCCAACATCCACAAATTAAGGGAGGAAAGATTCAATTGTTGACAGATTCAGAAGGCCTCACACGGGTGGTCCATGAATGCCTAGTAACAGTGGAAGCACAAGGCAGATTCTAAAGAGCAGCTCAGCCTGTTTCAGAATGAAAGTAAAGTGAAGGCCTGGGGACTAAGGCCAGGCTGCAGCTATCCTAAGAATAAGTCCTTCACTTCCTTGGTTAGGTATACTTCTAGGTATTTAATTTTTTTTTTTTTTTTTTTTTTTTTTTTTTTTTTTTTTTTTTTTTTTTTTTTTTTTTTTTTTGCTGAGCTATTGAGAATGGAATTGTTTTTCTGAGTTCTTGCTCAATAAGTTCATTGTTAGTGTAGAGAACAGCCATTGATTTTTTAGTGTTAATTTTGTAGCCTGTGACTTGGCTAAATCTTTTTCTTATTTCCAGGAGTTTCGTTATGGAGTTTTGGGGACCTTCCATGTGGACAATCATATCATTTGCAAATAGGAGAGTTTGGCCTCCTCCTTTCCCATGCAGATTCCCTTTATTGCATTTTCTTGTCTGATTGCTGTGGCCGGTGTTTCAAGGACTATGTTGAATAAGATTGGTGAGAGTGGGCAGCCTTGTCTTGTTCCTGATTTGAGAGGGAATGATTTCAATGTTTCTCCATTTACTATGATATTTGCAGTAGGCTTAGCATATATAGCTTCTATGAGTTTTAGGTAGGGCCCTTCTATACGTGTTTTTCTCTGTTTTTATCATGAAGGGGTGATGGATTTTGTCAAAGGCTTTTTCTGCATCATTAGAGATGATCATGTGTTTTTGTTTTCGCTTTTGTTGATACACTGTATTACATTGATTGATTTACGTATGTTGAACCAGCCTTGCATCTCAGGGATGAAGCCCACTTGATCATGGTATATGATCTTTCTGATTACTCATTGGACTCTGTTTGCCAGAATCTTATTGAGGGTTTTTGCATTTATATTCATTAAGGATGTTGATCTGTAATTTTCCTTCCTGGTTAAGTCTTTCTCTGGTTTTGGGACTAGTGTGATGCTAGCCTCAAGAAATGAATTTGGTAGTATTCCTTCACTTTCTATTTTATGAAATAGTTTGGGGATTGGAGTTAGTTCTTCCTTAAAGTACTGAAAAAATTCTGCTGTGAATCCATCTGGGCCTGGACTTTGATTTGTAGGTAGAGCTTTTATTACTGCTTCAGTTTCTGTGTGCGTGGTGGGGTTGTTCATGATTTGTATATCTTCATTTAATTTTGTTATTTTATATGAATCTAGGAAATCATCCATTTCTTCCCAGTTTTCAAATTTGTTAGAATATACGTGTTCAAAATAATTTCTTATAATATTCTGAATTACTTAATCTTCCACAAAGGAGCCAAATGCATAGAATAGAAAAAGGACAGCCTCAGCCTCTTCAACAAATGGTGCTGGAAAAAATGGACATCCACATGCAGAAGAATGAATCTAGACACACACCTATCACCATGCACCAAAATCAAATCAAAGTGGATCAAAGACCTAGACATTCAAAGTGAAACACTGAACCTTCTAGAAGACAAATTAGGCAAATATCTAAAACACATAGGGGTAGGAAAAGATTTCCTTGACAAGACACCAAGAGCAAAAGAAATTTTCCCCATGATCAAAAAATGGGATCTTGTCAAATTAAAAAGCTTCTGCACAGCAAAGGAAACGTAAAAGAGAACCAACCAACTGGGAAAAAAAAAAAAAAATATTTACCACCCACAACTCAGATGGGAAGCTCATCACTAGAATATACAGGGAGCTGAAGAAAAGTAAACTTAACTAGAATAAAGGATCCTATTGAAAAGTGGGCAAACGAAATGAAGAGACAGTTCACTCAGGAAGAAGTACAAGTGGCCAATAGATACAGGAAAAGATGCTCAACATCTCTAGCTATAATAGAAATGCAAATCAAAACAACACTAAGATACCATCTCACTCCAGAGAGGGTGGCCTATATCAACAAGTCAGATAATAATCAGTGCTGGTGAGGCTGTGGTGAGAAAGGAACCCTCCTACACTGCTAGTGGCAATGTAAATTCCTACAACCACTTTGGAAAGCAGAATGGAGAGCTCTCAAAAGACTAGAAATAAATATCCCCTTAGATCTAGAGACACCCCTCCTGGGAATATATCCAAAAGAGGCCAAAACAACACATAACAGAGATGTATGTATACCCATGTTCATAGCAGCACAACTAACAATAGCTAAAATATGGAAGTCACCAAAATACCCATCAACAGACCAGTGGATACACAAATTGTGGTATTAACTTTCTCCTTCTATTGAATATTTTGATTTGGTTGATATGTTTTTGTTTACTGTAAGTTGTTTTAAAATATAAGTTCTATTATCAAATTATTTATATTACACACTATGATTTTTATTGGCATTTACTTTAAAAATACTATCATCATCACAGAATTCAAAGTCAGGTACATTTTATTTCAAATTATATCCTTTCTAACATTTCAATCCTTTCCTTGTCATAAGAATAAAGACAAAGATACTAATAGCTTTTTTCAAGATACTAATATCTTCTTTAAAGACTTACTTAAATGATTATATTTTAATGAGAACATGATGCCATGCCTAGAAAGTCCTTGGTACCATGCATATTATAGGTTAATTTGGAAAGTACTTTTATAACAGTATTATGTAGCCCGTTTAATTACTTATGTGAGGATTTTTGCTTAGTCTCCTGAATTTTTTGATTGTTTTTAAATATCATCTTTTTTAGTACAACTGTTTACCCTTATATATTTTTTCTATTAAGTATTCAATGTATATCTCAATTGTGTGACCTTTCAATCTTATTTTCTTGACTCTGTAATCAATAACTCAATTACCGTTTCACTTTTATTTTTGTGTGTGATTTTCTACAATTTATCACATCTTTCTTATGTCTTTTAAATGAGAAAAAATGGTACTGACAGAGAGTTTATTCAGTTGGTGTGCAATCAATCTATTATTAGTTCTTAAAATTTTCTTAGAGATGATTTTTATCATTCCCAAGTTACAGAAAAAGAATAAAATTAGAATGAAAAGAAACTAGTTATCCTGCCAAGGTGGTGAAGCTAGAATTTGTGACTGCTGGATCTTTCTGTGCACACATCAGTAGGCAGTGGTATAAAATTATGACTTTATGTTACCTTGAAGCTTCATTGATTATATATGAGGATACAAGTACTTTATTTTGACATTAGCCTTTATAAGGTGGGTGTTTTATCAAAATGTTTAAAGGATTATGAGAGTATCGATGCATTAATAAATTCTGTATTAGATCTGATAAAAATTTATTTTGTACATATTCAGATCTTATATATTGATACAATAATTGTGGCAAGCTGAACTCATCAATTATATTGCAAAAGATTGACAGAATTTCATGTTGTTAATTATTAATTCAATTGTTAATATATACTTATATAAGTAGAAATTATGCATGCAGTTTTACATGTATATGATATATCTGTACATGCATGTGTATATATGTAAAAATTACAGATTTAGGGATAACGTTTCACTTATATTCATCACTTTATCACTGTGTACAGGTTTTTTTTTTTTGGGGGGGGGACTTCTAGAATGGCAGAAATATTTCAGAAAAGGCTATAAGCTTTCAGCAAGGCAAGATAGTCTTCCAGTAAGTTTCTGTTGGATTGTTCATTTGTTTGAGACAGGGTCTCCGTCTGTCGTCCAGGCTGGTCGTAAACTGATTATACATATCGAGTTGATCTAGAAATCGTGGTAATCCTCCTGCCTCGTTCTCTCAGGTGCTAGGATTACAAGTGAGTACTAAGGCATCTAATTTACATGGTGTTGGTGTTCGAATTCCTGGCCTTCAGCTTCCAAGACCAGAGGTCTAGCCACCGTGCTGGGCGTATAGTCCCTTGAACAAGTTTTTAAAATCTATAGAATCTTAAGCTGTGAGAAGACATCTTCTCAATAACTTACATGCATACACAATCAACACATTCTTTTAAATATATTTAATGATTCCTTTTATCTCTAATAATCACTATTTTATGGAGATCTTATTGACCTAACACATGTTTAAATAGTTGTCTGTATTAGTTTTCAAATAAAGTAATCAGTTATAACACAGCCAGTGGAAGGAGCAGACACTGTGCACACCGTATATCTTCTTTTATCATTCTGTACTGTTTGACTTTAGCATTCCAAACCTCATACTACCTTGGGAAAATGGAAGAAAAATGAAATAAGTAAAGGAAGGAATCTTTTATATCCAGGATTCTGGTGACTCCTTAAGACTTATGGAATTAAATCACTTTTTTTTTTTAAGTTGAAGAAAATCCTTAATGAGTGCCCTTGTGTTCAGCTAAATTGGAATGAGATAGGTTCCTTTCTAGGTCACTAAGTTAATAAAGTCAAGGATTTATCTCTACTGTTATTCTCCGCCACTCATCTCATATAGTTTGCATTAGAAAGTTCTGTTTTGTTTTAAAACCATCTTTTCTTGTGCTGAGTAATCCTTTTTCAGGTCTGTGAAGCTAAATGTTTAATAAGCTGTTTCCCTTCTCTAGGGAAGAAAGAACAGTCTAGAATATGAAACATTATTGCCTTCCACTAATGAACAAGGGGGGGAAATGACATTCATTTAATAGCTGCTGTGTGCCAGGCACTACTAAGCTCCTTACATATATCATTCCAATTACTTCTCATCTAAGCAAGTCATCCAGATATTGTTCCAGTTTTATTGATGAGGAAATCGAGGTCTAGTAGATGGGAAATTTTTTATGTAGTTTTGTACCTTGGAAATAGTAGATTATGTTAATGACCTCAAAGTTGTTTCTTTCCACTGTTCTATATACTATCTCTTCATTTTAAGGTTTTTTTTTTTCCTAATTACTGTGTTCTCCAACAATCCCCCAAAATAGTTCCTATAAGTAACCACTTAATAGTCATGGAAAGCTGGCATATGATTCTGTGGTCAGACACTTGTCTAGTATATGCAAGGCACTGGGCTGGATCGCCACTACTGCTAAATAAGTAAATACAAAAAGAGTCATTCAGTATTTTAATGTTATCTCTTTTCTCATATATGTATATGAAATGTATATATATATATACATATATATTAATGTATATGTATATGGATCTCATTGTATCTTGCTCAATTAAATATTTGCTCTTCCCATATATATTGGAAATGTTTGATAGTATATTTAGTGTGATCTTACTCTTTTAAATACTTATATGTGATATACTATCACTTAAATGTTAATAAAAATCAAATTCATAGATTTTTAAGATAATATACTGACAAGATTAGGTTGACCTCTAGGGTTTGATATAATATTAATAAAATGTAGATATATAATGTATTCTTTAATAACAGCAACATATGAAATTTCAGATTTAAAGTGAAAGGCTGTAGGTCTTTTTTTTCTTTTCATTTTCATATTGTGTATGTCATTACTCGACCATCAATCTGGTAAATTTGCCTTGATTATTTTATTTGATTTCTGGGGCCTTTATTTCTTTGCTAGATATGCAGTTTATTTATATATTTTTTGAATATTTTAGCTGTTTTTCATACTGTATTTTAGGAATCTACACTTTTAGCTTTTTTGGTTTTTTTTCACTCAAACAAACCTCTACTAGGCTAACTTGAATGATGGGTGGTTATCTTATCATTTTATATCTTTTGTTATTAAAGGTGACAATTTTTTTAGAGCCCGATCATGTTGTATATATAAGAAAATAAAAGTGACAATTCAAAAATTATTCAATTTATTATGATTAAACTGAGGACCAGAACAAAGAACTGTTGGTTTATTTACTGTGTCATTATTTTACCTCTGTCTGATAGATCTGCAAACAGAGATGTGTGTGTAATGTGGGTTTGAATCCATGCCTTGGTTTGCTTTCCTGTGACCAGAATTCTTTATGTTTTATGAAGGAATTGCTATTTTTGTTCCAGTAGACACGGCAAGGATTTACTGATCAAGTAAAATTTAGGCTTTCACCATGATCTTTTTCAGCATGAGCAGGTGGAGTTAGAGTTGAAGTCCACTGCTCTATTACTAATAACTTTCTTGCCCTTTCAGAAAAGTTTTGTAACTTGCTAACAGCCTAAAAGTAGTGAAGCTACACAGGGCAATTCAGTCTACCCAAGAGAAATATTGATATTTAATCTTTGTGGAACAATAGTGTTTATATATATCTTACATTATAAGAAATATGCAAGTGTATTAAGCAATATGGTAAAATACAATATTATAATAAAATAAAATACTCTTATGGTTTGGAGTTGAGATGTTCCCAAAAACTCAAGTACTAACAGAATTAGTTGCCAGCTGATGTTTGGTGGATTGATTAGATCATGAGCGTTCATGATTCATTGAGTGGGCAAATCCATAGATGAAATCACAGCTCAGTAACTCTTGAGAGGTAATGGAGACATGTGGCAGTCCTAGTTGAAGGGAGGGGCTATATGCTAGCGCTAGTTTTCTGGGTCCAGAGTCCCTCCTCTCTGGCACTTTCCCTCTGCCTGTCCTTCTCTGTGCCCTAAGGTGAGTCATTTTAATTTGCCATATGATCTTGTCGGTGATACTGTGTACCCACACTGCTCAAAAGTGGCATAGCCCAGGGACCAGGAACAGGAATTTCTGAAAACTGTGAGCTCAAATAAACCTTTTCTCCTTTACCTTATTTTTCTCTCAGATATTTTCCCCCAACAATGAAAAACTAGCAAAAATAACACTTTGATAAACTATAGTCAAATTAGACTCTAGAATTAATTTATTCCATAGATTTATTGCATTCCTTTTAAAGAAAGCAGGTTGTAAGTATAATACACACTCAGAAACATTAGAAAAATTTTGAGTGAAAAATGAAGATTTTTATTAGCTTTATTTTATTTTCCCCACTTTATTGTTATGAATATATGCAATGAATTATGCTGACATTAATCTTGAGTATGTTGTGCGGCAAAATTACAAATCCTTCCCACCTCCCTTTTTGACTCTCCAACCATTTATCAGCATTACCAGGTCATCGCTTTGTTAGTGTTCCAGGCTGAGGTTTCTTCATTATGTATCTTTTCAATGATGTCATTTTAAACTTGAAGTAGCAATATTAAAGACTTAGGAATGCTTGGTTTTTTTGTGGGAATTTTTTTTGGATGAAGGCTACATTTTCATTTTAATATGTTTCCTAGTTATTTTAAAATTTTATTTCTGAGGAGGATGTGTTATAAAATTGATTTTAAAAAACCAGTATGTTCTAAAAACTAAATAAATGTTTTTTACAAAGTGAAGACAGTAATTTGACATTACACAGGAATGAGATAGCAAATCTTTGTGCTTTGGGGCAATAAGTGGTTGATAAATTTAGGAACAGTACCTTTTGAGTATTGTTTTAGTTTTCTGAACAGCGAAAATAAGAAAAAAATAGGAATGAATGGATACAAAACAAAGTTTTTTAAAAACTGATTTATTATTCATAATCAGCGAGAAAGATTACATAACTCATTTAATATAATCAACTTCAGTAACTGCGATTCGTAAGATAAGACACGTTACGTTTTTCTAGTATTTTTAACATGTTGGATGGAACGGGCCAGCTTATGGAAGAACATTCAATATGAGAAAAAGGTGACTCCTAACAAATCCTTAATTGTCCATTAGAAAACAGAAAGGACGTTTTGAGATTGAATTACAAGGAGAATTGCAATATTCAGACACAAGTGGACTAATAAAATCTGATAAATCCTTCTGTTTATTTTTATATTTGAATTGCTAAAATACCATTGAGTTTTTATATATTTTCATAAATGCAACTATATTCTGTGCTATTAATTGCTAAATGAGACCACTTTTGGTATAAAAGGCTTTCTACAGCAGCTGCAGCTTGAACATTTATTCCAAATGAGAACGCTTTTGCTATTTTTCAAAAAAATTCATAACAAATCAAGAATTTTAGAGGAGTTAAACTGTATATATTAGTTTATTAAGCAAAAGTATTTATTGGATAATTTCAGAATGAATTATTTTAAGATTACTTTAATAATATTTAAACTAGAAGCTAATTAAAAAATGAAAAGAAGCCAAAAGTACAACTGAATTTAATATTTATTTTTAGTGAATTTTTCTTATAGCGTTTAGCATATGCATATTGAAAAAAGAATGCACTTAATATTTCCAAACAAAACTGTAAAATATGTAACAGAAAACAAGTGTATTTTTTATGTTTTCCCAAGTCTGTCAGAATTGGATGGCAGTGTAAATAGGAAGGAATGGATACAAAGCATCTGTATACTGGGAAGAATTTTCTTTTGTTGTACTTGAGATTAAATTCAGGACTTTTGCTATAAGTTACACCCCCAGTCCCCCCAACCCCCAACTTTTTTTTTTTTAAATGCGGTAACTTTGGTTTCATTTTTTAGAACAAGTCTCTCTAAATATCAAGCTTCCTCAGGCTGGGCTGGGACTTTGGATGCTCCTGAATCACCCTCCCAGAGTGCGGGGCTGCAGCAGTACACTGCACACCTAACCATCATTGCAATCTTATTTTAAATATCACAATAATCCATAGGATACAAAACTATATAAGTAATACAGATTTTTTTTTACTACTTAATTATAGAACTATAGAATTTAGTGATTGTTAATTTTTCTTAATCTGAAATAAAAGGCACATGTTATTGCTAAAGTCAAAATAGAAAGTTGGTTGAGTAAATTACTTGAGTAGACATTATTCCAGATCGCTCCCACTCCTACAAACTTTACTTCCTACCTGTGGCTGCTTTCTCACCACAGTGAGAGTTCAGTACTGTGTCAGAATTCCCATTAACTTTGACACATGTGCAATTAAACCTCTGAAGAACTCTTACGTTGACCTACATGACAAGTTCATACACACATAGCATTCAGACCTCATCTACTATGTTTTGGTGTGTATTTTTAAAATGATGCCTCAGCAATTTCTTTGTACATAATTCAATTAAGCTCTCCTAACCTTGACCCGTTGTGTTCCACTAACTCACTTTTATGCCATGATTATTACTGCTTTTTTCCTACAAGAATAGGTTTCATATAACTGATTTCAATAGAATGATTAATTAATGTGTTAATCAATTCCTGAGCACTTGCTTTGGGCAGAAAATGTGTTAAGTAGTAAAGATGCAAAAGTGATTAATGTTTGTTGCTAGCCAGTTGGAGGGTGATGGTTAATGCAAATCAATCTTTGCTGCTGTACAACTGACACCACTCACCACATGGATGCATTAAGATCCTGACCCCCCAGTGTAGCTGTATTTGGAGATTAGGCTTCTAGGAGGTAATGAAAGTTAAATTAAGTAATAAGAGTGGAGTCATAGGGGGAATTAATAGGTTTCTAAGAAGAAGAAAGGGCATGTTCTGTATTCATACATGTGTGTGCACATACACACACAGACACACACTCTCATGGACTTATATGGAAGGTCGTGTAAGGACACGGTATAAAGGAAGCCTTCTGCAGTCCAGGATGGGTGCCGTTACCAAGATCCAGACCCGCAAGAGCTTCAGGTAGCACTTGTAACCTCAAGTACTTTACATGCTTTCCAAAGTTGACTTTCCTAGACTTTTTAATGTACATTATTTTTTAAATGAAAAGCCTGTTAATATTATCCCCTGATGCTGTTGTCCATTCTTGTACTTCCCTTTTAGCATATTCCCTTTTGTTTTCTTCCCATCATTTTTACATAAATTGGTTCCACTTGAAAAGCCATGAAAATGGCTTTTTCTTCACCAGATGCAGGTATCTTCTGTAATTAGACTGTAAGGATGATTCCAGGAGGAAACAAGCACCATCCTTCCTGCCTCAAAGGGATTGACCTTCCTCTCTGAAACAGAATCAGACACCATTTCCCTTAAGAATTACAATCTTTTATAGAGGTAAACATATCTACATCACACACAGACGCACACAAGCCCTGTATAAAAGAATGTATGTTAATAATTGTATATGTTAAAATATCAGGCAATAGTAATTTAAATCAATATCTAATTATAAGTAATTGTTTGGGTATTTCATTCATAAACCTCTCTGGAGATTAGGTATTATTTTAAAATGTATCAGATTCTCATTTATTGTCTACAGCAAAGAAACAATATAGTCAAC
Organism: Ctenodactylus gundi; assembly: GCA_004027205.1. Classification (NCBI taxonomy): domain Eukaryota; kingdom Metazoa; phylum Chordata; class Mammalia; order Rodentia; family Ctenodactylidae; genus Ctenodactylus; species Ctenodactylus gundi. The sequence goes on from PVKB01000708.1 coordinate 454,180, forward strand.
ATTGCCTATGCCATTCTTCTACATAGGTTTTATTGAGAATTTTGTTTCTATCTTACTAATTTTTAATACCACCTTTGGAAGAAAGGGCAAACAAAACATTTTTTAAACTAATTTGCCATTGGGAAAAGCTAAATATTTCAGAGGGATCTATTCAAAGAACAAAGGATGGATACCCAAGTTATTTCTTTTGATATGTAAGATTTAAGTTTATGTCTAAAAATCTGTGGGAATAGTAAATAGTGAAGTGTAAGAGACAAGAACTCTGCGGAGGACAGCATCCTCTACCTTTAGGGCACATTATCGCACTGTATTGCAGAGGGACCTTGCTTCAGAAGGACACAGGCAGGTCTCTAGCAGCAATGCCGGGCTCTTACTGTGTGCATTTGAACAGACTTGTTATCTTCCTAATGCTGGCCCTCTCTGTTGATCCCTGGGCTTCCTCTTCTCTTTCTCAGTAGATGGTACCACCAGCCAGTAATTTTCCAAGCCACAGTCCACTTGATTTCTTTCATGCTTGAAACTCTTGGTATTCCACCAATTAGACACACCTGTCATTTTGTTATTTTAAACATTTCCTTGATGCTCCTTATTTTCTCCATGTTTATTAAGAAATCCCTGTATCTTCAATTCTATACTTCACAAATCTACTTTGTACATGGATGACAGATTCAACTGTATGAAAAGCAATTTGTTCATGTTGTTTTTTGAAATATATAACATGCCATGATTCTGGTTAATCAATTGAATCATTGCAAATAGGCCCAGCTAGCATATTAATGTATAAATAGCATAATTTCCTAAAGCCTTTTTTTGTTTCACTTATACATTTACGGAACACTGCCAATAACTTTGTGAAATTTTCAAAAGAGAATGTATGCAAGACAAATTAGAGAGCGTTGAGTACACTGGAAGTGAGTAGCTCATATTGGCTACAATGTTACACAAAATCTATTTAAAGCTCTGCTCACCTCTCTCCACTCACTTAGCTTGATTTCCTTCTTCTCTTGTCAACTCTACACTTTATTCTCAAAAAGTAGCAAATGGCTTCTAGGTTACTACATGAGCATTTGTCTTAATCTCTCTCTCTCTCTCTCTCTCTCTCTCTCTCTCTCTCTCTCTCTCTCTCTCTCTCTCTCTCTCTCTCTCTCTCTGGCTATTAAAACTAGGGGCATTCTACCACCTCGCTGTGTTCCCAACTCACTTTGTTTTCTTCATTTAGTTGCCCATGATGAGCTCACATTTCCTCCCCTTTTGCCTTAACCTCTTAAGTGCACATGGTTATAAGCATGCACAACTGTGCCCAAACTCACTCCCTCACTGCACTGTGACCTATAACTGCAACAAGCCTATTTCCAAATATTTTTCATTGTGGGATTCTAGGGGTTATTAGCACCTAAACAAAACCTTTTTTCATGGAACAGTGCCAACAAATAACAGTGATTCATCTATGGACTTTTGTATTGCCTGGGTATATGGTACAACTATTATTACATGCAATCCTTCATTTGTATATTCTCTTAGAGATCAAATCCAAGGCCTTATACAGGCAAGGTAAATGCTTTACCACTGATAAATTGCCTAATTCTTCCATTATATATTAATAACTCATTTGCTTATTTATATTCTCTGAAAGATTGCATATTCCTTTTTCTGTATGGCATGTCTAAGCAGAGTTTGACTTCCTGCATGGGACACATGGGTAGACTTTTAATACCTATTGATTAAGTACATAAATCTTTGTTTACTACTCTCAGAAAGAAGTTGTGTGATAAGAAAGATTAGAAGGTTTGATAATGTCACATAGTATCAAATATTCTGCTTTTTATTTTCTCATTAGTACAGAGAGAGGAAGTAGGCATGCCTTGAATTAGGAAGAAAGACAGTGCTGTTCTTTACCCAGGGTCCTCGTTGCTTGTACAGCCTTGGGGATATTGCTTAATTTTTTCATGCTTATCTATAAAATATAGATGAAAGAAGTTGTAGCTTATGGATTAGATTTCATATTCTTACATTTTGCATTCACAATTCTGGAGTCACCAGAGACTAAATTTAACATAGATGCTACTCAGGAGGGGCCTGTTGAGTCAGGTTAAGGAGTTTGATTTTTGCTCTGGAAAAAATGAAGGGTTGTAAAAAACCAGGTGAGGATTGTAATAAAAGCAATAGTGTGGCCTGTGAAGAAGGGACCTACTGCGAATGTAGTGGAGCACATGCAAAACAGGTGCAAAATGTGGGGCTGATAAAATATTGTGGGGAAGAGAGGAAAGAGAGATTTAAGAGACTCTGCTGGATGCATCACATTGATATCCGATATGATACTGCTCATGCAGCCAACCAGATTTCAGGTTTGTTATAAATGATAACTCTGATAAATGAGTGAGGTTGTGTAAGGCTCTTTGGGTGCATGCATGCCATCAATGCATTTTTTTAGGTTTGCAACATCTTCTTATAAACTATATACTTTAACCTCGTAATATATTTTTTTTTACCTTTGATGTAGGAAGGTGAAGCCCTGTTATAATACGTATATTCTATACAAGAATATAGTAATGCCCAGAAAAGATAACCTAGATTTTGTGCACAATTGTTACTTTGAAAATGTCTTTTGACTCACAATATTTCCTTAAAGTGTATATATGTGTGTGTCTGTGTGTGACTAACAGTATGCGTGTATGTGTGTGTGTGTGCATTTTCTGATTACACTAACAAATTCTATTCCTTTAATTTGTAAAAAAGAAACAATTTCTAAATGATTATCTTTGTGTAGGGATGTCTACTATAAAGCAAAGAAAAAAATTGTTCATGGTTGGAAACAGAGGTTGTTTTCAAGTGCAGAGCAGTTGTCACCAACTAAATATTCTCTGCTTTTTTTTTATTTGTCTATCCAAACATATTTTAATTTGTTTCGGGGTAAAATCAAATGGTATAATGACATTAACGGTTATAATGACACATTTATACCTGTAGAAGGTGGTGTCTCAAAGTGGAGAACAAGCAGGTCATGCCACAGTGCTGAGCAGATGCTTTCTGCCAAGGGACATGCATCAATTGAATCCAATTGACCAAAAATACAAACCTCTCAGATTTGGAAGCAGAATGTTTTATTTGATTATCTGTGAAAAATTTTCTTTTACTTTGAACTCCAAATCACTTTATTTTAACATTTTGTTTATGATTTATTATTGCAGAGCATCTCAGAAGTTTTTTTTTTTTTTTTCATTTTTCCTGCAATGGTGACATTCAGAACACCCTGTATGCTGAATTAATCCTTGCATTTGTTTTCATAGCATGGGTTTTATTTCTAGTAGGATAACAACTTATTTCTCACAAATGAATATTTAAATTATATTGCATTATATTTTATATTGTGTATTTTATGAGTGATCTTTGAAATAAACTGTATTTTTAAGTATGAATCATTATGTATACTTGATTCACCAATCCTTTTAAGTAGCTCTACTATCACAATTAAGTGATAAAAATTATAACAAGTGCTCATGGGAATCACCAAGCTGTGGTCAGCTGGAAGCTTTGTTTCATATCTTGTTAGGATGAGCTGTGTCTTTTGTTTTATGCATAGAACTATATTTTTTTATAAAATATAACAAAAAGTAACTATGCACTACTTAAAAAATCTCTATAACAAAACAGAAATATTCTATAGAGCGGATACTGAAATTCATTTCCTTCTGCTTTATATTCCTGCTTTGGGAATCTTTTTTTTAAATCAATCATTTTTTGTTTGTTTGTTTGTTTTGTTATAAGACTTTCTGTGTTTTCCAAGTTGAGCTCAAAACTCCTCACCTCAAGAGGTTCTCCTGCCTCAGCTTCCTGAATAGCTGAGGCTAACTATGAGTGCACATCACTGCACCTGGCTTAGAAATAAAACTCAAGTACATATGTTGTATGTGTGCACACATTCTGTTACTCTTGTGGGCTTTGTTATGACCCTTAACTGGAACAGCAAGTGAGGCTCAGGCACTTTTCATCTTATGGCTTTCCTTCTATTGGCTTTAACATTAACTGACTTCAATATACACTATAAGAATATTCTCATTTCTCCCCAATTCTCTTCCTCAAAGTTTGGGTCTGTGTCTTACTGTTTTTCTCATGGATAAAGAGTGTAGTCTGGAGATAGCAGCTACCACAAATGGACAAGAAAATAGTTATGGCTAACTGATTCTTTCTGACAGCCTACATCTTAGTCCACCCATGCAGAGAGGACATTTCTGTAGCTTCGAGAATGAAAGAATGCCTTGCGGCACTGTCATGAAGAGTAATGAATAAACTCTGTCGTTGAATTATAAAAACAGGAACCCAGATGAACATGACTACATAGAACTGAAAAATAGGTTTGGATATTACTCTCCTAATGAATTCCCAGAAATAGACATTATCTTCATTCAAGAAACATATGCACATATGGAAAGAATAAAAGGAAGATAGAAAGAAAGGGAAAGAAATAAGGAGAAAGAAAAAAGGAAGGAAGGAAGAAATGGCAAGCCTGTAGCCATTTATTTTCGGATACTTGTATCTATAAATTGTACTTATGTGTCTGAAATATTTAATTATTTTAATCAAATAATAATAATGAGTGAATATTGTCTGATGATGACAACACTTTTATCACATAATGCCTACAGATATGTGGAATACTTGGAAAGGGACTTACATATGGGGATTCTATAGTTTTATGCTTGGGTTATTGCTCAGTATTTTGCCTAGAATGTCTGAGCACGGTTCAATTACTATCATAGGGGGTGAGTAGTGAGCAGATGGAGAATATGTTCTAAGTTATATTTTTATATTTTAAGAATTTTGGGGTCAATTTCAGAAATGCCCAAGAATAAGTTCCTAAGGTGACGGATTTATAGATATACCTTATTGTAGGAAAATCTGAACAGGCTGTGGTTTCAAATTTGCTTGTGAAAAAATATTAGGAAATTTTGAAACAGTACATTTGTAAATAGAAAAGAATTTGTATTTAAATTGTGTATGTTCAAATAAAGTTGTGTAGTTTAATGTATAAATATAAAATAACCATTTCACTTTTGTCTGTAAGAATGTATAGTAACACTGAAACATAAATTTGACTAAGTGTAAATGAATGAGATTTCATTAGGAATTTTGTAGTGTTTGATATTTCAAATTTTGGGGGTTTTGAGAAGAAATTTTAAATATATGAATTTTCAAACAACATCAATGTACCATTTTTTATTTGTAAAAATACTTTCAGACTTTGCTTTTATTAGTCGGGTAAGTACTATTTACTGAGTTTCCCAGATCTATAAAAATAAGCTTTAAGCCGATGTAATATGTAAATTCATGCATATAAATCCCAGCACTCTTGGAGGCTAAGGCAGAAGAATCCCAAGATTGAGCCCGATGTGGGCAACCTAGTGACTTAGCGACTCTCTTTTAAAATATGGAATTTAAAAATAAAAGGAAAAAACAAATAGAAGATGTGGCTCACTGCAACATCTCTGGGTACTACCCTGATATCACCAGGGGAAAGGGGGAAGCTTCATAGACTGAGCATTTCTCTGCAGGCAAAGCACAATGTGTAGAAGTTTGATAGAAATCTTTAGACCAAATTAAACTCCAGCACGTTATACTGGAATAATATATCCTTTTAATAAGTGTAAGTCTGTGTTCCAAGGATAATGAACACTTCATCCATGCTCTGCCAGCATATGTTTTACCGAGTCAGTCTTCAAGGTGACCCCTCCAGAGCTCCTTGCTTTCATTATGCTGAGCAATGACCCCCCGGGATACCCAGAATAATCTGTTACTGGTGAGTGTTGCCTTATATGGCTAAAGTGATTTTTCATGTTTGATGAAACTCTAGCGAGGGCCAGGTTGTCCTGAATTACACACGTCAGCTCTAAATGTAATCGCTAGAGTGCTTTTAAAAGGTGCTCGAGAAGATTAGAGGGAATGGATGGTGTTGTTGTCTGTGAGTTTGGGGAGAAATGGCTGTGACATGGGGCCACAAGCCAGTGAATGAGGGGACACCTTCTAGAGCCTGCAGCGAAGAGAGGAATGGATCTGCCCGGGCTTTCTTAGGCGCTCAGCCTTGCCCACACCGGTTCTGTTGGCACTTGTAATCTCCAGAACTGTTGGGCAGCAAAGTTGCATTGGTTTAAACCTAAATATCTGATAACTTTGTACGGAAACAATAAGAAAATGCAGTATCTATTGTTTGCACTTCTCGCCAATTTGTTTTGGTTTTACTTACTTGACTTAAATTCCATTTCTTTAATATGAGTGCATATTTGTGATATAATACATAAAATAATATAGAAAGCAAAAAAAGAAAAAGAAGAAAAGAAAGAGTCACCTTTTGAATCATTGAAACTCATTCACATGCATGATTTCCTCTGGCAGATCTTTAGTTTATTGTTTATAACCAATATTCTCTTTAAAAAACAGTTAGGAGCCATACCATTAAAAAAAAACACCTTTGTAAAGTACACGTATGAAGAATCAACAAACTTACTTATGAACAGTAGAATTATAGCTACAGTATAACAATAAGAACATTTTTCATCTTATATGATTTTGATTGGCTTTTTAATTCTCCAACTAGTCAGATCTCTTATTATTTGAAACCAAGAAGGTTCTTTTCTAACCTACATATTCAGATTCTATACAATCCAGAGGACTCCATCATGAACTACCTACGCATTCGATTACTAGTTGGTTGACCTCACCATTCTCCTGTCTTGTGGCTACTTCTCAGCAAGTCTAAGGCAAGCAGAGTAATATTTACAAACTGCTGTCTGGACCAGGAAAGAGAGAGTTGCCCTGTGACCGACACTGAGCCCGATACTCTTGCCCTCCTTATGCTATTTTGTCTTCTTGCATTGCTACATTTTATTCTAAGAAACCAAACACTTTATCTCCCTGATTAAAATTTTGAGATTTTAAAAATTACTATTGTATTATGGCGCTTGTCATGATAATATTTCTTAAAAATAGTTTTCTATTAAATTCAGGTCTTAATAAGTAGGTGCCCCAACATTCTTGAGTATATTAAATAGATATTTCTTTGTCACAATTGGTTGTACATAAATATTACTTACTAAATGCTGATATAAGTTTTCCTGAGTAAATTTTTAACAAAAGATATTTTCATGACATGATTTTTTTTACAGTCATACTCTGTCCTTAATAAAATAGTGTGTTTTTAGCAGAGCTTTATACATTTATACAAATAAAACATTGCAAAAAAACAGTTCATTAGTATTTCCAGGAGTAGCTTGTTTGTATGCACCAACTTTTTGACTGTGGTGAAAATATATGATTAAATATTTTATTAGAGGATGTCTGCTGGGGATTTAAATTCCAGTAAAAATGTATAAGACTAGTCTTAATTAAATTATTTTAATGTTATCATGTTAAGTTAGGGAAAACAGAGGGACTTTTTTGTTTTGTTTTTACTAAACCTTCAGGAGTTAGCCTGTGATAAAGATGATTTCATTAGAATATTTTATTTTTTGTGCTAGAGATTAAACCTAGGCATTTTCCTCTAAACTACACCCCACATCCTTTTTTTTAAAAAAACTAATACTGTTTTGAAACGGTGTTTCTGTAAGTCCTACAGATGCCCACGCTGTGTTTGAACTTGAGATCCTCCTGCTCTAGTCTCCCAGATTGCCTAGATGACAGACATGCGCAGCCCTACTGTCTTCATACGATCCATTTTTAATTAAATAGTGTGTTGTTTAAAAAAGTGTCATGAACTAATGAATTTAATGTATTAATCAATATCTATTAAGTAAACTGGACCAATAAATGCCAGTTGTATGCAAGTTAAAGATTTATGTGCTGGGTAAATTAAATATACATAATTTTCCTTTTGAAAAAGTCTATTAATCACATTACATCTTATGCTTCATGCTCAGAGATTTATATTTTTTGCTTCCTGATTGCTAAGTTTGGTTGAAAAGACCTGGCTGTATCATGATAGTTTATAATTAGAACCTTTTCAGAATGCTCGGTCGGTACCGTGTGGCATGAGTCCTAGGCCATTCCGATATTTCACAGCTGGTCTTTACCTCATCAGATAATCACAGTTCTTATAATACTATGGATTAAACTAAATCAAGGACCTAGATTAACCTGGAAATTCACGATGCATTCTCTAAAACAAGGCAGCAGTGTCTGAGCTTTTCAAGTCCAGTGATTGCCATCTGATACCAACAGGTGTGATGAGCCATCTAACACTTCCATCTCTAATCTCTCTTTGAAATTGTTAATATTGCTATGTTGCCTTTTTATTTACTAATGTCATATTGATTAGTATGATTAACATTTGGGGTAATTTTTTTTTAAAAAATCATTGTTCCAATCAATGTAAACAGAATTATTCTATGTTTTCTTCTCTTATAGTTACAATATTTGATCTTACATCTTAAGTTTTCAATCTCTTTGAGAGTGTTTGTGTTTGCATGTGAGAGAAGGAGTGGGTTTTATTTTTCTTCTGCATGTTGATATATAGTTCTGTCAGCCCCAGTTAGTAAGGACGCTGCCCTTCCCCCATTGCATGTTCAGAGCACATTTCTTAAAGATAAATTAAATATACATGTGAAGATTTATTGCTGGGTTCTTTATTATCTTTCCTGATCTGTTCATTTGTTCAGGGGTTAATATTCAAAATCTCCAAGGAAATTTAACAAACCAATTGGGGAATTAGGGAAATACAAATGAATTAGAAGCAACCCTAAGGAATATTTTTCAAAAGAAGACAAACAAATGGTCAACAGATACAAGAATAAAACCAGTGAACTTTACTATTCATAAAAGAAATATAAAGGAAAACCATAATGTTTCACCTCAGAGCTGAGGTCAAAATGACGAAAGATATAAATTTATGAGAAATCATTATGCACTACTGTTGGGTATGTAAATATGTACAGCCATTATAGAAAATATCCTGTAGGCTCTCAAGAAATTAAAAACAGGAGTAGCATATCATCAAGCTATCCCATTTCTGTACGTAGACATCCAAAATACCAAAATCAGTATCTTAAAGGTACTGATTGCTGTCTTGTTTCTATCCTAACAATGTTTAAATGCAAAATCAATGAAAGTGTGCATCAATGCATGAATGAAGAAAGAAAATCTTCACAGTACACACACAGATTTGCATGTGCGCTCGCACGATGGACTATTATTCAGCCTTCAAAAATTAAACCCTATCATTTGTGACACATGGATAAATATAGAGGACATTATTCTAAGTGAGAGCAGAGAAAAACAAAGTATAGTTTCTATTCAATATTATATGTGACATATAAGAATCATAGAAGCAGAGGGTAGGATGGAGGCTGCCACTGGGTTAGGTGTAGGGAAATGGGGACAGTTGATCAAAGGTTATAAAGAGTCAATAATTCAAGAGTAATCTAGCTTAGTGATCGAACGGGCAGATAGTGGCCGTAGAGGTATTAAGACAGTATTTGTGTTTCTCATCACTAGAACAAAATAACTGACACTCACAAATCCAAAGAAGATGAATGTTTTGGTTGTCAACTTCAGAGTTCTCAGTCTATGATTAGTCTGCTGCAAAGCAGAAATGTCATGGCAGAAGGACAAGATGGAGCAAAACCGCTCCCTTCTGGGTGGCTAGAAAATAGATCTCAAGGAAGAGTGTCCGTGGGACGGATGCCCTCCAAACTCCTGCCCCCAGGGATCCACTTCCTGCTGTGCCCACCTCCTATCAGTCAGTGCTCTTCCTGCAGCAGCAGAAATTCATACACTGCTGTGTGTATTGTTCCAGTTACCACCCCAGGAGTCTCTTAGTCCATTCCAGGTGATAGTAAGATCATCTGGCACAGTACTGGAATTCTCAAAGACAATAGTCTTTAATTTCCTGCCCCACACAGAAAGAGAAATTTAACTTCGTGGTAAGGAATATGTTAATTACCCTGATTGATGTAATGATTTCACTACATACACATATATTAAATCATCTCATTGCAACATTCAATGTATCAAATTTTGTGATTCAATAAAAGTGGAAAGATTAAACAACTAGAGTGAATTACAGTCCAAAAATAGTAATGAAAAGTAATATGGAAATGAGTGCTACTTAAGCTTGGAGGATTATCGGATTAAGGTATTTTTACTCAAAATTTAGGATTTAGAGTGTCCAAAGAGTTTACATACATTTTGCATGTTTGTGATACTGTATACTTTTTCTAATGCATTTTATGATAAGCATGTCAATCTTGTGAAGTATCAAAATAGTAAAATCTTTTATATCATTTATATTGAAATTATAAGTTTTTGAGAATTCTGATATTTGTCATTCTCAACTTTTAATGACACAGTGTCAGTGTTGCATTTGTTTTCACAGACATTCTCTCAAAAATGTGCTGATAATTTCACCACTAAATAATCTTTTAAATGTTTATATAAGATTGTAATATTCTTTGTATTACTGTCTAGGAAATAATTATATTATTGCAGTCTTTCTCTATTCCTTACTGTGGGTTTAGAAGTATTTTAATATATAGGATGAAAGATACTGAAAATAATTTCTTAATTTATGTTTGTACTAAAACTAAACAATGAAATATGAGTTGAAAACCTTTAGGATTATTATTTTGCTTTACTTATCTGTAGTATCTTAAAATTATTTTACTTTTGACAATATTGAAAGAACTATACATTTGCTCAAATATTAAAGTTAATGTTTTGAATCAGGAAGCTGAAGTGTTGGGAAAACAACTAACAAGAAGGCAGAATCTTTACATTTTGTTTTCAATAAAATTATATTTAAATAATCAGTTGTATAAATGTATTATGTTTTATATGAAGTAATGTTTTGAAGTTCAAACACCTTCCTTTGATTTTAAGGCTATTTGCTGTTGAATAGAAATAATACTGAATTACTTTGAGAAGTGAATTTTATATAAAGTACTTATGGTTTATAAAGAACAATGATGTTAAGTTTATCATTGACATGGTTTTTTTTTTGTTGACACACTTTTCTCATATGCTGTCTCATTAATTGGGAGATTTTAAAGATGCTGATTAAATAAGATAACTGGAAGTTACAATGGCGATTAATATTTACAACAAAATATTTTTTAAATTAGTTCTTACACAAAGTTGAATGATCTGTATGTCATCTATGATGTGGTGTGAAAACTGGATTAATTTAACTGCTAAAAAGATGTTTTTTAATTTCAGAAATTCACTTCAAATTGATTTTCGTGTGGGGAAATACTGCTTTTTTTTTTTTTTCTGGAGAGGTGGGAATCCACTAAAATATCAGGCTGCCCCTGCGCAGTGCCTGTAAGCACTCAGTTGACTGACCCTTGGCATCACATGTCCCATCCATGTTGTAGAACTACAGAATTAAAGATGTGGCCAACGTGGCAGACGTGTGTGGGATACTAGCTGTTGTTCATCTTTAATAATCACATAGAATGTATTTTTCAGCATAAGCTATTTACTAATAAATTTTCTTTTGAGGAAAAGATAAAGTCCTCTTTAAGGGTGGCCTCCAATGAACAGAACATTTTTTAGTGTATGTCTGAGGGAGCTCTGTTATATATGCTTCTTGTGCTGACCATATCCAGGAGAGTGTTCTGAGGGATGAATCACCTAAGGAAGTGAAGCATTTCATTACAAAGTTAAGGGACAGATCTGGATCTGAAATTATGTTGTATTTCTGAAATGAATCAACACGATTATAAAAAGGGAAGTAATTAGTAGGCACCTCTAATACACTCATGTCAAAACGTTCATGGGGTGGGATAAACCCTTATTTTAAGCAGAAAATGATCTACTTGTTGATAATTATTAAATCTAGGAAGTGTCTGTATCAAATTTACTCTAGTGAGTTTACTCTGAATTTGAGTATCCTTTTCACAGCAAGAATTAATTTTTTTAAATTTGTTCCAGAGAATAAATAGATCCAGGTGTATTTTGATCAGTTTTCACAGATATGCTGAAATCTACATTTGTACTGTAGTAGTGATATTTTATTATTACATTAAAATTCAGGATAGTTTAGGTAATTGTCACATTTGTGAACTGAAATCTGTAAAGTGAAAGCCATTATTAAGCTGAGCAAAAGTGCATTGAATTTGACTTTCATAATGTGTGTGTGGGCGGTGGGGTACTGGTGATTGAACCAAAGACCTCCGGCATGCAAGGCCAAGGCTCTCCAGCTGAGCAACAACTCTTTTTTTTTTTAAATTGAGATATTGTATTGATCTGAGATCCAGGATGGTCATCTGATGTTCCCTTTTCACTTTTCTAGTAAATGAGACAACATTTGTGCACCACAGTAGTCAGCTAAAATTCAATTCTTAAACATAATTTTGTCAATACAGTTAGTAGTAGTATAAAATTTATGTAAAATGTATTTGTGTATACTTTAATTTTTATATTAACTTGTAAAAGTGAAAAACATTTTTCAAAATTAGTTTCACTGCCTATAAAATGAAGGCTTTTATAATCCATAAATTCAGTTGCAACTGTCTAATGAATACCTGTGCTTATATTTTTCTTAAGTAATTTTAAAAATTAGGGTAAATTCTTTCTTTCAAATCATCTTCCTTGTCTTTACATTGGCTGTAGTCTAAGGAGTCGCTTGTGTTATAGCATAAACATTTAAATTATACCTCAAAATCTTTCTACACTCATTTATTAATTAATGTAAGTAAACGAAATGAATTAATTTTATAACTATTTTTAAAGTGTACTATAGCTGTTGTCTTGATGGGTCTGATGCTGTGGCCCAATCTGATGGTACATACCTAGAATTCCATCACGCAGGGAAGATGAGGCAGGACTTTTGCAAATTCGATGTGAGGCTGAACAACTCATTGGAAATCATCCTTAATATGACTTTTTTTTCTTTTTTAAGATCTGAGAATGTAGCTCAGTGATGAGTATTCCTTGATTCAAGTTTCCAGTGCTGCAGAAACAAAACATAATAGAAGCCTAGCAATCCAAAATGCTCATTTGAATTATGTAAATAGGACCCGTAGTTTTGATACTAATAGTTATTTCACACTGCCTATGCTTACTATATGTTTTCTTTGCTTTATGATTTTAGGTGCAATAACAGAACTCAGTGTGCAGTGGTGGCAGGTCCTGATGTCTTTCCAGACCCATGTCCGGGAACCTACAAGTACCTTGAAGTGCAGTATGAGTGTGTCCCCTACAGTATGTATATTTCGTTACTTTCCTTTTATGAAAAAAAAAAAAATAAGCTTTGCTTTGCATGCCTTGACAAAAGTCTTTGAAAACATAAAAGTAACCACAAAAATGAAAGACTGGGAATAATTTTAATTTTGAGTGTCACAGATCACCTCATTCATCATGGCAAGGTTTATGAATTGCCTTCCTATTCCTGCAGCACTTAATTTTGATGATGCGTTCCTATATACCAGTATGTAACACTTTTTATTTTCTTTATGAAAGCATATAAAATATTTTTTAAATGTTGAGAAGTTTTCTGGTGTGCCAATTCTGAATAAATAGGAAGGGAAAATAATGATCTTGTGTGTAGTGGTAGCGGAATTGATAAATTTCAGATTCGAAAAAAGGCAAGCTTCGTATGCAATCAACATTTTGAGAATTAGAAATACCTTAATCCACAGGGAACAGACGGGACAGAAAGTAAAAGGATTATGTGTACTAAAGCATTCTTTGTCATATGTTTCTACATCCCCAAGAAATATGTTTTTGCAACCTTTATTTTAGATATGTAAAAGCCAGCAATGTATTTTTTTCTTCAAAATAATGAAAAATCAAACACTCTCAAATGGAACATTTCCTTACCTTTCTATCTCCAAGTCTTCACTGTCTCAAAGGGAAATTTGTTTTTATCTAGCTAGTTAATTATTCATGAGATTTCTTAGTGAAAATCGCTCAGGAAATCCTGCAGTCTCCTATTAGATATTCAGCATATCCCAGAGATAGAAAACACCTGGGATCATAAGCAAATCCCAGTTCTAGCTTCCTTTGATGTCCCAGAAGAAGCAGAATATCAGGGGATCAGCAGGTTTGCTGTGCCAGGAGACCTAAGCTTCCCTCATTCATGTGTATTTAAAGAGGCAGTGCATTACTCACAAGCTGGAAGTGGTCCTGCTTCAAAAATACAGATTTGGCCCATAAGAAATGAGGCTTAATATAATAATGAAAACTATTCACTTAACATTTCATTTTTGCATAATTTGTAGCTCTATTAATAGATAAAACTTAGTGAATTTTTGTATGCTGATTTTTTGCTATAAAAACCAGTGTACAGATTTTATTGAAAGCTCAATCACATCTAGTTTCTTACATTACTGTCTCTATGGGCAATCCTATGAGCAATGTAAAGATCATAATAATCATTTATCATTCACTCGTGATATTTGAAAGTAGTGATATTTATAGGGCATCTTATAACTGGGATAATTATGTCATGGTTGCATAATAAGATCACTGTGAATATGTGGGGTCCTTCTCCAGAAATCTGGCTTATTAAAAAGCAAAATGAGGTGAACCTTGATTTTAAGGACAGTTTTCAAAAACTTCATGTTTTTTATCTTCATATTTTGAAACATGAAAGTGGAAGTGAAATGTCAGCTTGTAGATTTTATCTTAATTTTTAAGAAGTAAAAAACTTCACAGCTGCCTCTTCAATTTCCTATACTTCATCAGAATTTCTTTGAAGATCACTACTCCAAAATCCTTTCCCAAACTCCTGAAATATCATCTGCTGTATCATTGTAATACAAATGAGAACTTGCTCATATACTTGTGTATAAAAGAATCATGATGGACAATGATTTCCTTATGTCATACATTTTTAGAGATTAGCAGATTTTAATAGCCTATATGTAAATGTTTCTGATAATCCTTAAACATTACTGACTGCCTTCAAAGTTTGTTCCTTATATTAAAAATTTGTCTGAACGTTTCCCTAAACAAGCATTGTAAATTGAAGAATAACCACTGTCTACTTTATACATAGGTTTAATCCATGCTTGTGTTTTTTTTTTTTTTTTCCATTACCTTCAGTATGTGTTTTAGTGAGATATGCAATGCAGAATTGGAATTTGCTAGGAAACTTAAATTTGATTTAAAAGAAATTCCAATAGAAACATACACCTTAAGATAAACTCTCATGACTCTTTGAAAAATGAGGTAAGTTTTATAAATAACCAGAGATCAGGCAGTGCAAGTTTTGCATACAATGTAATTACTTAACAAAAAGTCTGAGTTGTTTATTTCATAATGTCTTTCGTGAATAAATTAGTTTATGTCATTAGAGATACCTACACATTTGAATACGCCTATCTTTTAAATTCTAACTTTTAAAAAAGCTACATTAAACTGTCTATGGTGATACATGCCTTCAATTCCAACTACTTGTGAAGTTGAACCAAGAGGATCTAAATTTGAGGAGCTACATAGGGAGATTCTGCCTCAAAAAAATAGGATCATCTTTAATTACCTGTTCTGGAGAAAATCCTGTACTTAATGATGTCTTCACAATTGTTCATAAGAGATCTCTATTGCATTAGTCTAAGGCAAACCCCAGATTTAATATTTATATTTGATTTTTTTCATTACACATCTAAATAAGCTTGATAACTTTACACTCTGTTTTTTTATGCACCTCAATGATATTGGATTTAAGAAGACATGTGCTGCTTAATGATGTGCTGTTGAATGACAGAGCATGCTTGATAGTAGCACTATAGGGTCATAGTGGAAGTATTGTAACTTTTTGCTATGTAAATATAGCTAGGCGCATAAATCCTTTCCATTTTGTCACAGTTGCCTACAGTGTTGATTACCACAACATGGTACAGCTTTGTAATTTTGGAGCAGTAGTTTATACCATACATACTAGACTAGACCAGTGAAATTTGGAAAAGTACACTGTGATGTTGGCATAATGACTGGGTTACCTAATGATGTATTTTCAGCTCATATCACTCTCATTAAGTGACATATGACTGCAACAATCAGAATCAACAAATATTTTCATCTTAATATTGATATAATGAAGATATTTTCTTTCGTTATACATATTCTGTATGTGTATTTTCACAACAATACTGATTTTAAAAATGAAGTTAATTTTGTTGGAAACTGTAGAAAAATCAATAATATATGAAGTGCACTAGAGATAATATAGATAAACACTAAACAATGTTTATTGTTCTCCATAAGAAAAAAAATAAAGGAAAACTAGCTTTTCTATGAGAAAGGGGACTGGAACCCAGGGCTTCACAAAATCTAAGCAAGCACAGTGCTCTACTCCTTTCTATGTCCCTGGCTTACCTTGGAACAACTGTGCATAGAATTTTAGATGCCAGCGAGCAGGTACCTAATTGAGTGACAATTTTAAAAGAAATTTACCCCGAATGACCAGAGTAATAGGACTCTTTCTTTTACAGATGCTAACAGGAAAACAGAAAAAGTTAGGGATTGTAAACTATTTGGTGAGAATGTCTTTTTTTCACTGTCTTGCTGTCACTTTTTCAGAATTTCTGAAGTTAGAGTTTCCTAAATTTTATCTTTTTCGTCCTGTGTGGTATTGTCTGGTCCGTGTTCACAAAAAAAAAAAAAAAAAAAAAAAAAAAAAAGTTTTTAACAAGAATTGGGACAGATCAATCAATACGCTTTCAGTTTCCGTGGGACTTGTAGTGTCTCTGAGTTTCCTTTTAAGGTTTTATTTTCCCCCTTAGTGGTATCTTCTTCATGAGAAATGGCCCAGATATTGAGGAGGTGAAACCTCGCTGTTTACCAATGCCTGGTTTCTGTGGCTCCGTCAGCTCTCCTCTCAAGCTCTCCCACCCCCACTGGCTTGGTTTCAGATGGAAATTGTAGATGTCTTCAAGTGGAGCTGCCCTCCTTTGGCTGGGTGACAGGGATGATTTGGGTTAGAGGAAAAACAAGACATGTAAGCACAGAATGAGAGGGCTCTCACCAAAGGATCTGCACTTTGTGTCCTGCTGCCAAATTGTGCTACTTGCAAGGTGTACAATGTCACAATGTTACACTACAAAACTACTTATCTCTCTCACAACTCTTTTCAGAAATATAAAGGTCACATTATTCACTCAAGCAGTCTTCTCCTGATGAATTTTCTTAAGAAATTGAGGAAGTTCACAATTTGAAGAGCTACTAAAAAATAACTTTGGTTAAATTAATCTTATAGCACTTAAGACTCTGTCATTATTCACATTAGCCATCTGAATGGTTATGCTTGTAACTGTCTTTAGGAAATAACATGAATAATAAAGGTTATTAAAATAATATTTATAAATTATATATACATATTTAGTTTTGTCTTTTTAACTGTAAGAAAATATATTATACTTTTCATTTTAAATTATGTCTTGACTCAAGACATAATTCAGTGGCAGAGTACATACCTAGCATACATGAGGTTCTGACTGTCATCGCCAGCACCATCAAAAATACATGAAGAAAATAAAATATTCGAATATTTAATTTTAAGTAATTAACTATATTTTCAATTAATTTTAAAATTCATCCATATATTCTATATTTTGGTTGCTGTTACATAAGTAACCACCTAACTATGTTAAGAATCACTAGCATGATTTTAAATACTTTTAATATTAGAAAAAAATTATAGAAATATCAACATATATTTTGAATTTTAATGCCTCAGTTCTTTTTCTGCCTTCAGATATGCAAAAAATTTTTAGTATGTGTTTAATGACTAAAAGAAGAGAAATTTAAGCAAAAGTTACTTTAAAAATATTTTATCCATGGCTAGAATATAGAAAGCTCTTTTGTGTAAACAGGAATTTATAACTCTAAGGAAAAATTTGTTATAAAGATAAAAGTCATGTGAGTTTTAGTCTCTCTGAACTCCTTCCGAGCTGTGACTGTGTTCTACAGGAAAGCTACCAGCAACACACTTTATTTTTTGTTCTATTCTTCTATATGTTCCCATACAGTTAGTGTGATAACTTATTTCAATGTTTCTACTTAAATGTTAGTTATGTAAATTCTCTGTTTTTAGAATGATATTTATAACAAAAGCCTCCTGCTATCTCCTTTGTTCGTTTCCCCCTGTATTCTGTCTCCCTCATCTTTGTCCTTGCTATCACACAGTACACCACCTCACAGCTTGAGGGAGGAAAGATGCAGGCTAGCTGCAAGTTTCAGAAGTTTTCAGTCTATTTGTGAGAAACTGGCACAGGTGGAAGCACATGGCAGTAGCATACAGAGGAAAGAAGTTCACCCAGGGAGGACGGGCAGAGCTGGTGTACACTCTGCCAAGCCGTGCCCCACCAAGCCACCCCTTCTGGGTCAAGCCTCCGTGCCCTGCCCCTTCCAGGTTAAGCTCCTGTGATCCTGTTCTTCCATGTCACATGACTCGGAATCCGCCACACACCTGTAGTCCACCACACTCCCAAGTTCTGCCACACACCCATAATGCAAGCCATCGAATACAGGAGGCATTTGGGGGGCAGTCCAGATCCAAAACACACCATTGTCTTTTCCTCCCAAATAATGTCTTCCTCCTCCATTATATACCTACCATAGAAGTTTTACAAATGAAACAGTGATATTATTTAAAATTTGCTTATATGCCAAAAATATGAGGTATTTCTAACCATTGCTCTCATGACTTTGCATATGCAACGAATTATGGAGTATAGTTTACTACGTGTCTGATCACAAGCTCTGCCTGACTTCGTCTAGTTGTCTCATAGGCTCAAGGGGCAGTCACTGTTAGATGATGCTGCTTTCCATTTATCTTCTTTCCATTGATGAACTGCTTTTTTCTGTCCTCCCCATACCAGGTTCTATGTCAATCACTAACAGTAGAGGGCTAAGATAGCAGTTTTGTGTTTAGTAGTTTAGCCAGGTGAGGCTCAGGTCCCTCAAGTAGCACTGTGGTTATTTGAGCGCAGCACGTGAACATTACATAGTACATGTGAACATTGAGGGAACACTGACCTAAAGTGGATGATGCTTGACTAGGGAAGGGTAGGGACCTTCAGCTGAGGTTTTCAAGAGGAAATAACCCTAACATCTAAGTCTAAAAGAATGAACAGGTTCTGTGAGATAAGCATCCTGTCTCATGCCTGTAATACCAGCACTCTGAGAACCTGAGGCAGGAGGATTACTGTTTTGACTCTAGCCTGGGCAGTTTATAACAGCAACTTTGCGAGAACTTGTCTCAAAACAAATTCATTCCTTTCCTTTTTGGAAGAGGTCAGGAAGGTGGCTCAGTGCTGAGTCTCTAGACGCAGTCGCCAGTAATTATATATATATATATATATATATATATATATATATATATATATATATATACACACACACAAAATACAAGGACTACAACTGGATCCAGAGATGGACGAGACAAAGTCACAGAATTCTTTATATGCTGTGATTTCGTATGGATCCTGCTGCCTGTTAAACGTGGATCACAGAAAAAAATGATCCATTTTCTTAATGTAGTTAGCTTATAGATAAAAGATGTATCTGCAAATCTACACCATACAACTTTGTTTATTTTTTAAAAGAAATTTTGGTTGAAAAATGTGAAATATGAATTCCAGAGTAGATTTGAGCTAAATCTGATTTCAAATTTGAGCTAGTTGAGGACATTGGGAATCTATGATACAGTATTCAAGTGTTGTGTGTGTGGAAGGGAAGTGGGGTTGGCCAAAATTGTGTATGCAATCAGGAGAGATTAAATCCCTTAGTAAGCTTAAAGAGGACACTGCTGGTAAGTTCTGAAGTTAAGGAACAGAGGGATTCCTTAGGCCCTCAAATACCTACAGGTCAGCTTTAATATTAAGTATGGAGCAACAATGTAGGCTAAAATAGGTGAAGGCAGAGTTGGTGCTGCCTCCTTTGTAGAGGATCTGGGCTTTCCTGTTTGTTACTGTCAGCTGTCATGGTATTGTACCTCATTGATTTTAAACATTTACAATATTTCCTTGCCTCTGAAGCTATTAAGTAATTATTGCTGTACAATTTGGTTCTCAGAGATCCAAAAGCATTGGGATTCCAGCAAGTAGGTGCCAACTGTCAGTCACTATGCTAATGGCCTGGACAGATTGTAGGCAAGGGAAATAATAAATACATGAACCAATATGGGACCTAAAGTTAGTGGGAAAGTGAAAGAAGAAAATAATTTCATGACAGCAAAGAATGAAGCTAGCTTATAGAAGGTATGATTAAAGTCCCCTCAAAAAAGAAAATGCTTGATTCCTAAAGAATGAGAAAAAAAAAAAAAACAGACAAAAACCTTGAGGAAGAATGTTGGAAACTGAACAGCATTTTCAAAGGCCTCATGAGGGAAAAGATCCACCTTATCTTTAGTAATTTACAGAAAGATGGTAAGACTGCAGTCTGTTGAGATAAGGCACTTGGAGGACTACTAGCCTGTAACTAACAATGTTGTTGCCATTCATAATAAATCAGCAAATACTTCCAAGTTTCTAAGATTTTTTGGTTATGTAAATGTGTTTGCAGGACACAGTTGAATAAACTGACATTTAAACAGTACCTGAGAAAATGCATGCACTTGTGGCAGCATCTCTAGAATTTGACACATGCATGGCACATTAAATAATTTGCAAATATTCACTTAGGAGCTAGTTAGTAGGGAAACAAGCTGAGGGTTTTAAAAATGAGTTAGGAACACATTTAGTTTAGGAAGTGATTTTTATAGAAAAATTCAAAATTAAAGAAGTTAGCTTAACTGTACTTATTTTGTTTTATTGGAAATAGTAAAACTATAATATCTGTACTCTGAAGTTTAATTCGAAGACATTTCCATAAGGTGCTCAAATTATCATAAATGTTTCAACATTCAAGATTAATTTATTTTGCCTATAAATATGCTGTGTTTAAGAAGAAAAATAATTAAAATATCTGAGACCATTTTTATTTTCACCAAAGCATTTGTGGCTCAAAATATCTTTTACAAGTTTAATATTCAATAATCTGCTCATCTGAAAATTGAAGTGCTTAAAAATGTGAAGTTGTTTGAATACTGACGTAAGTGTAAAATCCCACATTTCACAATTCTTATGATGGATGGGTCTCAGTGAGGAGAGGAGCACACTAAAAATATTCAAAAGTACCTACAATATGTGTTTATAAGGTATATTTGAAACATAACTGAATTTTATGTGTAGTCTTAGCTCCAGCTGTAAGACATCTGGATATACATATGGACGTATTTTCAAATCCAAAAACAGGAACAAAACAAAGCAAAACAACGAAAAAATACTTCTCATTGCAAACATTTCAGAGAAGATATATTCCACTTCAGTGGATGTCATGTGGGAGATCATGGAATTCATTGCCTAGATAAAATATTCCTAAATGAACTTGAAAACAATGAAAATGTGATACATTAACATTTTTAGATTTCTTCATTGCAATCATTAACCTTACAGAAATAGAGAATATAGCCAATTGGCTTAGAAAGTAATTCATT
Source organism: Ctenodactylus gundi (assembly GCA_004027205.1). Lineage (NCBI taxonomy): Eukaryota > Metazoa > Chordata > Mammalia > Rodentia > Ctenodactylidae > Ctenodactylus > Ctenodactylus gundi. The sequence goes on from PVKB01000708.1 coordinate 475,646, forward strand.
TAAAAATTTAAATTTGGTATGCTACCTTATTGAGTGAGTAGTTGGTAAGGGGAATAAACATATGCTATTTATGTTATATATGTAAAAATAATTTTGTTTATGTTTTGTGAATTTTTTCAAAGGGTAAGAGAAAATGATTTCCGTAAACAGTATAAAATTTAAATTGTCTAAAATTTACTTAAAACCCTAGCATAAAATCTAAAGTCAAAATAGTAAATATCCATGCTGGAGCTCAGTAACAGTCTCCCAAAAAAGTCCATACAGAATTGGTGTTGGAGAGATGAGCTGTCACTGTAGAAACAAAGATGGGAGTTATGTATGTACACTGAAGATGTAGGAAGGGGCCACTAGCCAAGACGTCCAAGCAGCCTCTAGGACCTACAGAGAAAAGAAAAGGAGTGTTGTCTTAGAAACTCCAGAATGAAAATAGCTTTGGTGAAATCCTTTTAATGTAGCACTTACAACTCATTTTTTTATTTTGCACAATGATTTATTTTTTGAGTTCAGTAAATTTCTGATAATCAAAACAATAAAAAACAATACAAACTAACATGTTACATTTTCTTCTAAAATAATGAATTTACAGACAAAAATCAATGTTGACAGGACATGAACTTACATTCATATAGCTTTGCTTTCTAATTAAAGAGTATCGCATATTTTTGATGTTAGTATTTTTTAATATGAGTACCTTCCCTGCCATGGGCTGATTGGATATACTACATGCAAAATGTTATTTGATTATATTTTTGTATATTTTAAAAACATTTATGGGAATGTTAAACCCAAATCCAAGTCATTAGCATTTCATAAAATAACTATAACTAGTACAATATACTTGTATACTATTTACAAAAGATAATAAAAGTAATGAATAGGAAAATGAATTATCTGTGAATATGTGAGCTATTTTAATGATGTGAATGTATGTAGTCATTTTTTGTTTAAATTTTCATTCAGAAGGTAGGAATTACAGTTACTTAGCCTTCAAACATAATTGGTTGCGTATTTTAGCTTGTATTTGCCATCACTGAAAGAAGAGTCAACTTGAAAACATTCCACAACTCCAAATGCCTTCAATAAAAAAAGCAGGACTTGTTTGTAAATTTCAAGGACCCCTAATCTGCTTCTTATTCTAATGTCCTGTTAGTAATCCTATCCCTATAGAATTAAAGACTGGGAAGAAAAGATAGTGCCCTTTGGTTCTGAAAGCTATGAACGAATACATAAAAATATTTTGTTTACTATAAAAATGCATAAACTTTTTTTTCCTATTTTGATTGCTTTTCTGCTTCAACTAGAACAGAAACTGCTGTAGAATAGTCAGTAGGGTGTCTGTTAATATTATATTAGGTTGACTGGCTTAAGAGATTCCTGGAGAGGTGATTGGGTCATGAAGGCATTTGAATAATCAATAGGCTAACCCATTCTGAAAGTAGGGTCCACTTGTAGGATGTTGTTCATGGGACATTTCCTCAGGGAATTTGGGGTCTGGCAACCTCTTCTTGAGTTGATCTCCCGTGCTCTTGATTCTTGGCCATTAGGGAGTGATCATCTCTTTTCTACCCAAATCCTTCCACCATGATGTTTCTGGAAACGCCGGACTGTAAATTGAAGTCTATTGGCTGCTGAGCTACAAAGCCCTCTCCCTCTATAACATGAAGCAGTCAGGTATTTTTGTCTCCCGTGGCAGGGAATGCTGACTAATACCACAGATGATATGGGGGTAAAAAGAAAGAGTTTTTTTTTTTTCCCAAGTAAATCTTTATTGCAAATACATTTTCCTAATTTAACATTAAATTGTTGTCATAGTCATACATTGCTACTCTTTTTTTTTTTTTTTTTTTCTGTCTTTGCCTTATTGAGTTCCTTCAGGTGTTGCTGAGTATAACTGCGTGGTTAAATGAAAGATCCCTAGAATCAAATAAGAATTGAATTTTGATCCAGGAATCCTCAAAAACTACCTGCATCATAGTGAAGTTATTTTAATACTTTGTGAATGACTGTCTTCACAGAAAAAGGGTCATGATAAATTCACAGAATTTCAGTCAAAATTAAAATGAAAATATCCTTAGTGTACCTATACAGTAACAGCCCTTTATTAACCTTCAGAAAATCACAATTAACCTTATGTGTTTGTTATGTGCCACTCATTTACAATGTCTTCTGATAATTACTGTCATTGTACCAAGGCTTGATATTATGTAATACTGCCAATTTATCCCTCAAGGTATGTGGAGCCCCAGGCATCGCAAAGGCATGGTGTTGTCTGGTATTCTTAGATTTGCAGTACCCATTTTAAAGACCACACCTCAGTCTTAATTGTCTATTTTTCATATCAGATTCTACTAACATTTAAGTTTGGCTGTGAACTGGAACCCCACGAAGGTAAATAAGAAGAATATCTGCCATGCGATTTAGCTCTTAATCTGGGCCTTTCCTAGGGGTTTGTTCTATTTAACCTCAGACAAATAGCTGTGTTCTAATGGTCAAACCTTGCCAGGCAGATTTTGCAAATCTACAGTTAGCCCACTGTGTTTCTGAAATTTTCCTCTCTGCCTCACCTTTGAACTTGGCCTGCTTGTTCTGACAAGCTCAGGTTTGTGAGAGACTAGAGATTTTGCTATAGCCTAGATATATATATATATATATATATATATATATATATATATATATATATATATATATATATATATATAATGTATTTACCTCTACTTTCATCTGCTCCATTTCTTATCATATGTAATAACCCTTCTTTCTTCTTAAGGAGGCCGCAGTGTCCTCAGATGTTTCAAAGTAGACCTTAGACATGCTCATATATTTTATTCAAGAAAAACTGACTGAGTATGTATCATATGGATCTACTTAGAAAGCAATGTAAGCTCATCCTTTATTTTTTGGAGATGAATATCTTGCTACTGAAAGTGAAATGCTGATTGTACAGCAGAAATTCATTGAGCCTAAGCAGCACTCTTTCCTTCATGTTTCTTGTTCTCTCTTCTTAAATTTCAAAAATAGTTTCTTTGAGTTTACTGACAAAGTGCTTAAGAATTACTCTCAAAACTGTGCAAGGTAAAAATAGAATATTTCTAAATACAATTTAGTAATGCATCTACTACCCCTTTTGAAATTATGGAGAGAAGGAAAGCTAAATCTCCCTCAAGAGAAAGGACGAAATGCTTTTCTCCATTAATATGATTTTTCTTGATTTGCTCTTCTCTCCTTCTGGAAAATACATTTTCTATTGTTTTTCAATGTAATAGGTATATTTTGTAAGGAAACTTATATTCAGATTTCTTATATTTTATTTTTCCCTTTTCCTTTTGGATTCCTCACGCTTGGGCCTGGCATGCACGCAGTAGAATTACTAGTTGTCTACTTGTGTGCATCAGAACTAATAGAAAGTATTTACGGTGAAATTTGATTGTGCCTGGATCAGTTGATATTGACATGTATACACACAAGTTCATCAAGTTTCACTGCAAGAATCTTTTCTGCCTCCTGAAAAAATATTGGTGGAGATGTTATCAAGACACACTTTTAGAATTCCTCATTTCACACTAACAGGCGCTCATGTTCATATTAAATGGGTTCAGGTTGAAACTCATAAATTAAAAATGTCTGCTCTACACCAGATGGCATGTGTTGTTCTTTTTAAGAATGAATACGTGAAAACGTGTGTTATTCTGTGTCTCCTTTACTCGTGTATCAATATTCACTTACGTTTGGGGTTAGCATTGATTCAGATACACTATTCAGTAGTTTATGAGATGTTAATGAAACTTAATCAAATCATGCTAGTTACTGCTCTCTATCTGTATCAGACGACACTTTTGCAAGTGGAAATAACTTTAGTTTTTCATTAAGCAATTGCTGTAACTCCAGTGAGCATCTTGTTGATTTTTTTTCTTTTTCTTTTTCTTTTCTTTTCTTTTCTTTTCTTTTTTTTTTTTTTTTTTGGTGTGGTACTGAGGATTGAACCCACAGAGATTTCAGCTACATCCCCAACTCCTACTACCCACAACCCTTCCCCACATAATTTTTTTTTAATTGAGACACTTTCACTCTAAATTGCCCAGGACAGCCATGGACTTGTGTCAGTTCTAAACGTTACGTTTATCTTTTTTCCTCTCCTCCTCCCCTTTCCTGTCTTCTCATCTTGATCTCACCTAAGTGGTTTTCCCATCTTTTTGATGGATACAAGCCTTACCATCTACTATAAATAGCCAGATGAATCCAACACTTTGGAAAGGTGATTTTTGAACTATGCACCTTAAATTCATTTTGACTATGGAAATGGAACAGATTTAAGAGTTTCAAGCAAAAAAGAGTGTTAATGAAAGCTTGCTATAAACACTTGAAATTCTTCTATACATTTTGAATATTTCATGTACATTTGGAAAAGAAAAACACTGAATCATAACATTCTGAATACCAGGCTATAAGATTTATTATGTAGTACTCAGTTAAACTTTTACACTATCTTGTCTAGGTTAAAATTCTGACAATGACTAGAATTCATGTATCTTTAAATTCTTAGAGTGTAGATTTTCGTAAGAACTTGAATCTAATTTTATATTAGCGATGGTTGCTAGGTAACTATTTGATGCAAATTAATCATTAAACATTTAGCAGCTTATTCTCTGATTGGAGTGCAATCTGGAATGACTTAGCAACTGACAACTCAGCAAACAAGTGATTGAGAAAGAGTATTCTGGGGTGTTTAATAAAAATAGACCATGACTCTTCTTCTTGATTTTCTTTCTCTTTGTAATAATCAAAAAAGGAAAATGAGAAGCGCTAGAAAATTAAAGCTGTTTCCTAATGGTTATTTCTCTGCACTGTGTAAGCACCATATGCCAAAAGTGCAATGAACTCTTTTATACAGCAGGACTGCAAGTTCCAACCTGGCTGAATAATTGAGTGTCCTAAGGACAATTTGTCTTAAAATAAAATATGAAAATATCTGTGGATGTAGTTCACTACAAAGATCCTGAGTTTATTTCCTAGTACAAAAACAAATAAAAAACCCCACCATGTTCAGTATATAATATTGATAAAATTTTGCCAATGCCTGAGTATACCTGATATCCGAGTGTCACTTGTATAATATCTGTGTCATACTGAGGATGAAACAACACACACATTTCCTGAAATTCTTCTTAGGCAGCTATGATAAATTTATTCCATTATTTTTAAAGAAGTTATTACAGCAGATGGCTTATTATGTATCATTTTCACTTCTTACCTCAGTGGTGATAACTTTTTTGTTTTTCTTTTTTGTTTCTTGTTTCTTGTTTTTTTTTTTTTTTCTTTATATATGATAAGGTGAGTGCTAGTTAAACCTTGACTGAATGATGATGTGTCTTGATCTAAAAGAGTTATTTACTTGGTTGTCTTTGTTTTCTAATATCAGGGAAACACTTGCCCTCTGAACATGAGGTAACCTGTTTGAAAAATGACCCAAGCTGTAGGATAAAGCTGAATGGATTGAACCTGTGACCTTTAAATCCTCCATTAAAGGGACCAACATCATTCCATTAACTACGCTGGCCTTCACTAACATTTGAGGCATGCGTTTTATATACCTGCACAGTGATTTGATTTGGGGTATTCATTAAATAAACTTTATAGTATCTCACATCTGCCCATGACAGGAAGTTATTTAATCAAGAAATCTCCAACAGGAAAAACAAAATAATTTACGCTACATAGTGAATGAGAGGCTGTTCTTCGTATGACCTGACATCTATAGTGGCAACATGGCTGAAATATATTTTGTTGTTGCTGTTGTTGTTTGCTATTTAAATGATATATTTAAACATTTAGTAGCCATCTTTGTTCAGTGTGTTTCCTTAGACAATTTGCTGGTGATATTTTAACAGCAATCAACAGAAACTTAATTTTGTGTTCCACTTTATTTTCTCAAGGCTCATTCTTTATTTTCTGCACCCGATGTGCCATCTCCTCTTTTACTAAGCTCTTTCTTTGACTTACATGAAAATGGTATCTTATATTTTAGGTAATATATCTATAAGTACTTCTCCTCTGTCTTCTTTCTTAAATTGATTTGGCAATCCTCTCCTCCTCCCTACACTTCATAACCCTCCTTTTCTCAAATCATATACAAAAAGAACTGTGCAGTCAATACACAGTGGAAGTTTTTCTACATTCTAGCTGGTCATTAATCTCCTTCCTCTCCTTCTATTTCCCTCTTCCCTTTCTCTTTCTCTCTTATTGATAATGTCAGTATTTCTTTACGTCTTGAGGAAATTATCTCCAGTTCTATCTCCTACTACAATTTTTATTTTACTTGGTTGAATGTTTAATAATTGAACCAATTGGGTGATTCTGATCCTTAAACAAACATAAATATAACATAAATGCCATGTTTTTGACCAGTCATGAAAAAAGTGAGTTCTTGTTCAATTATTGCATTCTAGTTATTTCATTCTTTAGGTCAATGCCCATCCTCTAAAAAGTTTCGTATTTTCATTTATTATGATATTTTCTCATGTAAAAATAAGTCATTTTGAACTGGGAAAAAATGCCAGAATCTTTGAGCAAAATCACTTAAACTAAGGTCAGTTGTTTTTTTTTTTTTTCATTTCATTCTTTATATGGCTGATGATCTGCATTTTTATGAAAATTAGTCAAATAATTGGAATAATAGAAACATGTGTGTTCTTTTATTACCATTGTTTACTTAGTGTCTTATTTAAATCAGCCAATTAAACTTTGTTATTTTATTTTTGTTGTGTTTTGTTTTGCTTTAATTTAATTTAATTTAATTATGTAATTAATTAATTTATTTTTGAGGCAGGGTGCTACTATATAATCCAGGCTGCTCCTGAATCACTATTTAGCTCAGGTTGGCCTAGAAGTTCATGGCTGGCTATTCATTGGCCTCAACCTCCTCAGTACTGGGATGACAGGCATGCGCCCCATATTAGCTATTAGTGTGGTGCTGGGTAATTCTATTTGGGGCCTTAAGCTTCCCTGGCAAGTGCTCTGGTCATGGAGCTCCACCCCCTAATGTTACCAATTATACCTTTAAACTATCATGTTTACATTTTTAATGCTTCAAAGGATATGCTTAGCTGTAGCTAATCATTTATTCTGATTTTTTTGCACATGGTAGAGAAGCCAACATTTAGCATTTCAGAATTCTAAGTGACATGACTAAATATTGTTAGACCTTTAAAATCAGTATTATTGCATTACCAAGAAGTTTCAAAGTGGTAGCATAAAGATTAAGTTAAGTCTAAGATTAAGCTGTCACATCAAAGTAATTTGATTTTAAGTCTGGTGCTGCCACCTCCATTAGTAATCACACCCTTGACAGAGACAGAGTTCATCCAATTTCAGTTCTCACTGCCCAGAAGTATTGATGTTTTCATGTTACTTTGTTCAGTCAATAAGGTTAAAAGGATAAAATATATTTAGTTTTCAACATTGCCTTTTTGAAATCAAATGTCTATTTAATTAAATTTTCTAATATTTGGCAAGAATGGAATGGTAATGTCGGCTTTCTTCAGCTTGATATTAAATAGCATCTTGTGAAATTTGGCAAGGATAATGTAGATTAATGTGAAATAGAAAGACTGAGTGTCCACTAATATGGGCAGTAAGAAATCTAGATTTTTTATCCAGGCTCTTAATAATTTCTAGGAGTTTTCTAATTCTAAATGTATAAATTGCATCCTCAGATTTTAAGTCTGATGTTCCTTTTATCTTTGGCTTACACTAATTTGTAAAATTTAGATTCCTTGTGTATTGAAAACTATACACATGCACAAAACATTCTCAAAATTATTTCTAATCATACCCAATGATAATGACTTCAAACAATATATCTTCTAAATTTTGTTTCTTATCTTGATCCAGAGACACAAACAGATTCATGTTCATTTTCCTGTCCTACTTAATTAAAAGTTTATTCACACTCTGCTATAATAAGTATTTCTAAGAAATAAATATATAAAATGTACATATAAAGAAAATATTTTAAATTTGCTTTATGTAAAAGTTGGCCAAATTTGAAATTATGAGCTTCTTATTTACTCAACACTTGTGTATTGACCTTTTGATTGAATTAATACATACTAGACTATTCAGCATGGAATGATGGACAATATAGGTTGGGATAAAATGATAAGATTCTGCCCTTACAGTCTTTTCATTCTACTTTAGCAAATAGTCATTAAATCTGAATGGTCATTGAAGACATTTATGTCCTTAGTACTAAGGAAGTATGTAATGATAGAAATGAGCCTGGAGGAAGTTTTGTGGTCAGAACTGTTTGTTCAGGTGATCACTCGTAAATGTATCATATGCCTTAAACTCACAAAGTTAAGGAATAGTTTACTTCAGGAGGTGGCATTTTTTACCTGATAAAATTTTACCTGCTTTGCAGGTTACCTGCTGAAAATATTTATTTCTTCTCTTTGTCAATCTGATCACAGAAAAAATAATGATCTACTAATCGAATTAATTTAATGAAAAATTTAGCCTAACTAGCTTATGTTTTATATTTAATTATTATAGATGATTTTTAAAAATCAGACACAAAAACATTCCCTTATTGCACTCTTAATACTTACTGAATGCCTTTATAAGAATAATATATAATAATGTAGTGTTTAAGTTCTGTGGAATCAGGCAGCATGTATTTTTGTTTGTTTTCCTATTGGAGTATGTATCACATTACCAGTGTGGTTGATACTTAGTATCCTTCTTGAAATCGTATCTGGAGACTAAATTCAAAAGTTTGTTATTAAATATGGTAATACAAATATATATATATATATATATATATATATATATATATATATATATATATATGATTGTATTGCTGAGTGATATACAAATATATGTCTACCATGTACCAGGTTCTATAACAATGGTACGCAAAAAATTAGTGTGGAGAGAAGTAATATAAATTAAGCATATACCTCAAGAAAGTTTTGAGTCAGTCATATCTGATAGTATTTGAAAAATAGGTGGAAACAGGAAACTTGGATGAAATATCAGAGGGCCTATATAAGATATATTTGTGATATAAGTGTTTTCAAGAAGCTAACATCTGGAATTCTGTCTGTTCAGGATTTTCCAGAAACTGAGCTGTCTTAGTTACTTTCTCATCACTGGGACATACTGCATCATACTGACAACTTAAAAGAAGAGAGGTACATTTTACTTCATAGTTTAGAAGTCTCTGTCCATTCATATTCAACTGGTAAATGCAGCAGGGTGTGAAAGGGGGCCTAGGCAATAAAAGCTATTCACGCCATGGTAAGACCAGAAGCACAGAGGGAATGGCAGAGCCAGTGAGGAATTACATTTTTTTTTGGTCGTGTTCCCAGGGCCCCATCCTTCTATACCAGACCTTACTTCTAACAGCACAAGAAATCATCAATGAATTGATTCACTTGATCCAATTAACCTTCATGGTACAATCATTTTTCAAATACATAAGGCTTTTGGGGGCCGTTCCAGATCCTAACCATAACATGGCCAGATGAATATAGCATAGCTTGGCCGTACTTAGGAGTCATGGCTGTTTCTTTGAACTTGAGCCATTTTCCTCCTTAGACATACCCACAAGGTTTAAATTTACAGGGGAGCTGAAAATCTTGAACATTGTTCTTTTTCGGGCTATCTACACTATTATCATGAAACTAAATTACTATGTCATGTTGGTTTATCACTCGACTACTGCATTGGACATCTTTTCTTCTCATAACAAATACTTGAGGTAATCAGCTTATGAGACAGAAATTTAATTTGTACTTACTGCTTTGATGAATCCAGTTCATAACAGCTGGCCTTGTTGCTTTGAGACTATAGTGAGGCAGCACATCTTGGTAAGTGCACTTGGAGGAGCAAGGGTATTCACCTCAGGGGAAGTCAGAGAAGAAAAGCAAGAAAAAGAGACTGAGGTATCACAACTTCCCTTAAAGGCATGCCCCAGTAAACTAAGGACCTTCCATTAGGTCCTGCATTCTAAATTTTCCTCAAATTCCAAAAAGCAATCTCATGAGGAATAAACCTTTACTGCATGTACTTTCTGGGCACTTAAGATGTGAAATACATAATTCCAATCTGGGACCCCAAAGTTTTATGTCCATTTTACCATATAGAAGCCATTCAATCCCTCTTCAAAAATTCCCAGGTTCTTGACTTTCCAGCATTGCCCAGAAATCTGGGTCTAGAGTTTTCCCTGAGACTGAAGACAGACTGTGCACTAAGTATCAGTAAAAATAAAAATGAAAATTATAGCCTCACAAGATACAATGGTGAAATAAGCGAAAGCACACGTTTCCATCCCACAAGACATAAATAGAGAGGTAGAAAAGGACAAGTTGGCTCAAAACAAGTGTGAAACCCAGGAAGGCAAACACTAAATCCTATAGCCACTTTTTCAGCTTCCAGGATATACTCCAGCACGATGTGGGCTTTCAGAGTTCGGGCAGCCCTTTTCCTTCTTGTAGTGTAATGGCCAGGTTTTCAGGCTGACTTTGCATGTTTTTTAAAGCTGTGCTAGGTATATTCATGGCGCATTTTCTTCTGAGCTCTCTGTTGTAGCATTGGTTTCATGATTACAGCTCCACACACGGCCCTATCAGGGGTTGCTTTCAGGGTATGTGACCCTGCAACATGGTCTGATGTCCTAGTTTCTTTGAAATCTCATGGGAACTTTCCATGACTCCATGCCTCTCCCATTCTATGAGATGGAAACCAGTGTTGTGTGGACAATGCCAGAGTACATTGTCTGTATTGGTTATATCTGTATTCATTTAACTCATGGCAGCACAGTAGGCCCTGAGTATCTTTCTTGCTAAATTAATAGAGCTATTCTGTAAATTGTCCTGAGCAGGAGAGGGAGACTAGGGCTCTTTTCTGAAAATACTTTTTTTTTTTTTTTTTTTTGGTGGGGGGGGGGGGGGTCTTTAAAACAAATGTGCATTTTCCATCTCTTATTTTGTGGTGTTTATAGTCAAGATTCTTGAAATGATGCAAGATATGCAAGATATATATTTCTATTATCCTAATACAAGGAGTTTGACTTGAAAGTTTTAATCACACTCTTCCTGACCAAATAACCTTAACAGCAACTTGAAACATTACTTTTGTGGCCGAATTGAAAGTGTTTACAGATGGTTTCATTGTGATTCTCTGGGTTCTTGATACTTCTTTTAAGTTGTTCTAAATACAGAAACAATGCTGTATTAGAGGCCTGTAGGGATACAAGATTAACAGAGAATGTGTATATAATTCTACAAGAGAGTTTATCAGGTAGGCTTACAAAATAAAGGATGGAAGAGTCCACAAAGACCATCAGTGTGGTAGAGCTAGAGTATTCAATAGCTGCTCAGCCCAAGAAGGCAGAGCCCAAGGCAGAGAGGGATCAAGGGTGTAGTACCAGCCACAGATCAAAGGCCTGGAAGCCCACAGTTGAGTGTCTGATAAAAATCTATGTTGGGAGGCTAAAAAAACTAAAGGTTGCTCTCCAGACGCTAAGCCAAAGACTGGAGGCCCTCCAAAGTGGGAGCTCCTCCTCCTTCTTCCCATTTTCATTCTACCTAGAGTGCAGGCTTAATGGTGACACTCTAGCTGGAGACTCTTCTTCCCTCATCTTGCTGGCCTAAGTGTCAGCCCAAAAATGTGCTTTAGCAATCCTTTAGACGTTTCTTAGTCAAATCGACAAGCCATGATTAACAACTGCAGAAATCCATTCCACTAAGTGCTGGGATGCCTCACCAGGTGAACTAATCTTCCCCTGTTAAACTTAGCCTCCCACAAAGACCCAGGACACACAAGGCCCTGGGTTCGGTTCCCCAGCACCATATAAACTGGGCATGGCCGTGTGTACGTGTAATCCCGGTACTCCGGAGACTGGCAGGAGGAGTGCTGTTGAGTGCAAAGGCCGCCTCTGCTACGTAGTGATTTCAAGACCAACCAGGACTGCAGAGTGACAACCTGTCTCAGGAATAAAAAGAAAAAGAAAAGAAAGATAAAAAACCCTCAGGAAATCAGTAATCTGAAGCCAAATATCACCACACAGTGTAGCAGTGGTACTAAGCTCTCATTTCCATCTAGATCTTCCAGCATCAACTTTGCTGTCCACATTCCTATCCTCAGCCTGCCCCTCTCATCTCTGAGTTGCGGTTAAGCTCTGCCTCAGCGTTCCAGGCCTCCCCTACCTGCTCATCCACATTTCCTGGCTCCTCACTATAACCCAATTCAAAAGCTTTGCTGAACCATCAGGTGCATTCACATCGATACTTCTTGATAGCAATATTTTTTTTTTCTGTTAGTCAACTTTCTGTTACTATATGAGATACCTGAGGTCATATTTTTTTTTTTTATAAAGAGAAGTGGTTTATATAGATTCCAGTTTCAGAGGGTCCAGTGTAAGTTTATATTTGGTTGCTCCTGTTGCATTTTAGGTCTGTGGAGAGGCTGCGCTGCATCTTCGGAGCCTCTGCCAAAGGAAAAGTGCTCACTTCGTGGCTGAGAGAAAGGGTGTGGGGAAGTAGGAGAGTAAGAACGGGGAGAGGAACTTCTCTGTTACTGGGACACAATACCTGACATCCACAGCTTAAGAAAGATTTATTGTATCTCCGTCCATTTGTGGGCAGCCTGCAGCAGTGGCAGCAAATGGCAGAAGCCCAGCCATAGAGAAACATGGTGGGTGATAGGTCAGAAAGCTGAGAGAGGGTGAGGAAAAGTGGAGCTGGTGTGTGCTTTTACAGGTTGTGTCTTGAACCCTTCCAATCAGGCTCCACATCCCAGCAGCCCAGGAAATCAGGAGATCAACCTCCATCATCACCTTCCAAACACAACAGGTGATATTTAAGGTCTGAACTTTAGCAACCACAGCGACAGAATTGCCCATGAAATCTAGAAAGCACTAAAATCCTCCTGATCTGCACTAGTGTTGATATTTCTCAAGGAGAGAATAATAATTAGGATCTAGAAAACTTCTTCAAAAGTTTTTTCATTGTTAGAAATTGAGGATTATAAAAAAATGAAACTTATTCTTAGTTTTTTTATTTTTAATTGGTGTTTCTAACTCTTTCCTTCAGGCACTACTACCAAAACTTAGTTGAAAATATGAAATTGCCATTGTGCCATTGTTAATTTTTATGAGCCTTATTGATTCATTCAAAAACATTTATTGAGATCTAGTGCTCTGTGCTAGGCTTTAGGTAAACTACTAAAGCCACAACTGACCTTGCCAAGTGGAAAAAAAAATAAAAAAGTTGCATTCATTCTAGTATTTGTGACATTTAAATCACCTTTTAAATTCCATTTATTACATATGAAATAAATTACTTCCAGAATTTTCATAGCTTGTGATTTGAAGAAATAATGTGCAATAAATGCGGCAGGATCATCTTGACAGGATTTCTTATTTAGTCACATGGTATTGAAACCTTTGATTTTAGCCTTCACTTGTGAGCTGAAATAATTACGCAATCCACATAGGCTTCCAGAAAATCCACTTTAACATTATGTCTTATGTAAATGGAAGGCTATTCTTGCACAATGGGTGGCATTATTCGATACAGTTAAAACTACTTTCTTTTAAACTCTAGAGCTTTGGCTTAAATTAGTTTATCTTGAGGCCTTAGCATCTCACTTAAACCATTAGTGTGCTTTTCTTTCCTCTGGGGACTTTCATGTACGCTTTTCCCAGTCAAAGTGTAATCCTATCAGAAAGGGAAGTAATACTTCATACTTGGTAACATTTATCATCCCAATAACTCTTGAGCAGTTTAAAACATTTTAAACTATGCACTTGATAATGTTTGCAACATCTGTGAGATGTAGCTAGGCATTTGGAAAGGATTCCTCCCATTGCATAGATGAGAGAGAAAAGCAATGCTTCAGTAAGTTTAAAGATGCACTCTGATATAGATGATGAATATTTTTAGAAGACGGAAAGATTGAGGGACAGTGTAACCTCGGTATCAAATGAGTTACTCAAGTTTGTTAGGATTTAAATAAAAATGTTTCTCAACAATTCTAATGTTGTTCTTAACTTTTTTCAATAATCATCTACTGATCATTACATTGGTCCCTTCTCTGTGCTAGATATGTAACATTGTAGAGAAGAAAATGGAATGTGAGATTAGAGAGTGAGACAGAGGGCCCAGATCCAATAGGTCTTATGGGAAAGAAAAAGATTTATGTACTTTGCCTAGTTGTTGGGGAGGTATAAAAGCAGATTTGAAAAAAAAAAAATCACTCTTCTAAGAAAAGAAAATGGGTGATTTATAGAGGTAAATAAACCTATGAGGATTTTTATTTCTAGTATTGTTTACCATTTTTTGTCATATCACTTTAACTTTATGCTCAGTAACTATTAAATACATAACAATTGCTTCTGGAAAATTGTGCACTTATATAAAAGTAAATTTGAATGTATTGGATTTTGAAATAATATAGGGTGTTTTATTTATTTAGAAACTACCTACAAACTGCTCAAGTAGGAAGAAAAACCACGATATGAACCATTTACAAAGTAGTTATAATCTGGAAGGAAAATTCCAATCTTTGATCAAATAACAAAGATATTAAAATATATGTATGTGTACATTTTATGTAGTATACACTGAAACAGAAGTATATATATATATATATATATATATATATATATATATATATGGATATGTATGTATTTATTTGAGCATTTGTAGGAAGAAGGATCTATGTGTTGGTATGCCTGTGTATGTGTGTATTTGCTGGAGTACCCATTGGCAGGAATGCACAGGCTGCACCCACATGCCTACACATGCTATGTGTGTTGGATAAGTAGAATTCAGAAAAGACATCTATTTTGAGGTGGGAGGACAGGAAGGGTGATGAAACAGGATAATAAAAGTCATGTAGGAGTCCATTCAAGAAAATACATACAGATTAAGTTAAACAAATTTTGCACTCTTTCCTTTCTGTTAAATTGGTACAGTGGACGGACAGCATGTGTTTAAATTTACAAAAGTGATGACAAGGGAAGAAACATTATGATGAATCCCTCTTGAAATAGTTACCTTCCCCCTGAATACACTTGTCTCACAATGCTTGCCACTTTAACGGTAACAAAACAGTGCACATTGCTCTCATTGCTGTCCAATGAAAAGTCACATTCGTATGTACCATATTTACTGGATCTTGCATGAGCTGTACACATTTTGAATCAGTTCAGGACACTGAGACACCCATGACAAGTTGGCTAAAGACATGTCCCAGAGAACTGAGTGCTAACATTAGTGGGATACGTGTGTTCAAAGAAAGGGGGATTATTTGGAAGTGGATCAATGTCAGTTACAGCGTCTTTCACTATTTTGGTGAAGTTTAAACATGCGCAGTAGTTTTCAATCGCATCACATAGATACGAATATGGTGCTGTCTCTCTATTCAGGCTGTTCACTGTTTAATATATTGACAATAAATAACTGAGTTTTTAATACTAATGATTGAATATTCTTGATTCTATTATATAGGCAATTTATTATTTTTTGCACTCTAGTCCTGTGGGATAAGTAAATCTTAAACACAGTGACTTTGGCATCCTTGTAAAATATATACTGCTCAATAAAGATGGTATCCTCAGTGTCAGAAAGTAAGGTAGGGGTAGAAGAGAGTAATGTTGGCTAATAGTAATCATTTAAGTTCTTTACCTGTAAGCCTTATTTAATTCTCAGCATGTGGTGGGTATACTAGTACTTAATCCAAGATCTTAGAGCCGCTAAGTTGAGACAGGCACTGTTTACTACAGAGTTATTAGAATCACAGAAGAATGGTGTTGATTGGAAAGAAATTTAATATTTTGTATAAAGGTGCAAGTGGAATTAGGAAAGTGATAGGAAAGTCTGAAAATAGAAAAGGAAAATAGAGAAAAAAATTGTAAAATTTTGATGGCTGATGTAAGAAGACATATGTATATGGAGGAGTATATTAAAAATGAAAGCCACTAATGCAGAACCTATGTTCTTTTCCCAGGGTTTCTAATTTACAGTCCTTGTAGTTTCAAGCCTACAGATTTCTCCCCCTTGATGATACTGGTTTTATCATAGGCCTCTCCGACTATAAACGGCACCTCGGTTTCTTTTTCTGATATTCCTTAGGGAACATGATCAGAAAGCTCAGTCTCCCTGTACTATTGTTAATGTAATTCAATCTTCATGGATTTTACAGTTCTACCAGTAACTGCAATTATTTTCGAAAAAAAAATTTAAAAAAAGTGTTTTAAAGTTGTTTTATAACTTCATAATTTGCACTTTCATTTTATAAATATCAGCTCTTCCCTTATGGTTGAAAATTGAAAATTTTATCCTTTATTGATTCTGATTACCATTTTATTTGAACCCTAGTTTTGAATGAGTAGAGACTTCTATTTTTATACCTTTCATTCTCCAACTGGATAATTAATATCCAAGTTATCCAGTTTATGAAACACCACTAGAAGTCATTGTCCCATATTAACTGATTCAGAAATCTCTTTAAATACCGTTATCATTTGTGACCAGCTCAATGCTCTTTAGTGCCCTTATGAATGAATCGTCATTGGCTTTTTAAAAAAAAATCTGCATTTTGTTTTCAAAATCATTGTAAAACTTGTAGAGTTCAGTTAAATCTTCGTGCCTGTGTTTTGCTAATTTTCTGTCTAGGGAGAAACTGATAATCTTTTAAATAATTTATGGTTGTTTTCATTTTTATGCCTGGGCACTCAAGAGCTCTCTGTCTTCATCATAGAGTTTTGCTTGTTGTATCACTTACAAGTTTTTAAAACATATTGGTGTTACTAACAATGTTTTTACACATTAATTTCTCACCGTTTAACTAAAGAGATTTTGTTTTCACAACTCTTTGTAGTTTACAATGTTTATCATTGTGAATTCTGTTCTCTGAGTGATTTATTCAATTTCTCTGTGGGAGCTAACCCATCAGTAAGATGGAGTAATCATGGTATCTACCTTATAAAATTACTCGAGGAACTGAACAAATTTTAATACATGTTACCTAAAATAAATGTTCAACAAATCTTGCTTGCCATTTTCTTGTTCTGTTAGTCTCAACTAAGAAGAGTGAACTATTCACAGGAATAGTGTGAAAGAGCTTCTGAGAACTGTATATCATTGAATAATTTTTTAAAATGCCAATTTCATGCCCTAAGCTTGAATAGTGATAGAGTTGTGCTAGGAAATTAGTATTTAATTAGTTCTACATAAATGTGTTTTGGGAGACATCTTTTTTAACAAGACATATGTAGTAATAAATGCTTTTATAAATATCATTATTTGTTTTTAAAACACCAAGTACCAAATAATAGAACATGGTTTTAGGAAAAAATGAATGAATTTAGGGGGAAAAAGAGACAGCAAGACTGTTGTTTCTATTGTTAGGGATAGCAAATTAGGACAGTCTTGCTGGGTAGTGACTCAGAGTGGCCTATGAAAGAGAAAATGGATGCTAAATAAAGACCAAACTGTCATCACAGAAGCTAGGTTCACTTCCTCCACTAGGCTATAGGAAACTCCTTTATGGTATGTGTCTTCTCTTGTTTGCTTTGATGTTATTTTAACTATTTTCCTTTTTACATTTGAAAAAAGGTTTATTTAGAAGATGCATGCTCTTAAGATCCATTGTCATCTCAGGCTTAAAATCAATTGCTTAAACATTGCTGGCCAAGGGGCTTTCTTTGGGGGTAGCCCTTATGCTCTGCAGTGCATCATAGGAAACACTCTGACTTGCCAAAGGCTTTTAATGGGAACAAAAAAACCTTGTTAACAAAGCTCAAGTTAGCCCAGGCTTTACTCTTTGATCTCATAGCAAATCCAAGAATGACTGAAAAAAAAAAAAAAAAGTCAGGTTTCTCATTTGCCAGTACAGAAACTTCTCCAGGTAAAGAGCCCATGCCTCCCCATGTGAATGCTAATACTCCCTGGGAAAGGTACAATTAGTTAAAGTGTTGATTTAAAAAGAAAAAAAGTAGATTTCCTTTTAATATGCTTAGTTAATGTTATTATCTTTTCAGCTGATGTCAAAAGTGGTTTTTTAACCTTGGTTTTCATAATACTGTGTTTAACTTTGTTCAATCATATGATCATTTGTATTGTTCTAAACCAATCCTAGGAACATTTTCCAAGCAGTTACAAGTACTAGTAGGGTTTTTTTTTTTTTTTTTTTTTTTACTAAATAAACGACCAATCAATGAAAAGACACGGAAACCTCAGATGTGCTTATATGTTGTCATGTGTACCCCAGCATGCCTTCTGTGGCATGCAGGGTCACTCCCATTTGGGACAACCCCACTGGCAGGACCCCCTGTCATATGCTGCCTCATACCTCCTGCAGCCTTAGCAGGTCGCCTTGGCAGGCCTTGTGGAGGGCTCAGCTCACCATGTCACTGCTCTTACTAATGTGATCCATGTTCAGTGTGGATCACCATGTTGCTTATGTTTTCTTTTCTGGTGGGGGTAATGTATAATCTAGCTACATTCTCTCCAGGATGCTAACATTCACCTTACTCAAATTCCAGATTTTCTTTTCGAAAACTCAGGTTTCACAGGCAATTTGGCACAGCTTTATTGGCTGATTTCCTCACTTCTTTTCTCCTTTTTTGTTAGTATTGCTAGCATTTTCATATTTATCCATTTTAAAAATACGTGAATTTACACCAGCACTGGGAAAAATTGGTCATGGATGCCCAAAAAATAGCGTCATGTGGAATGTAGAGAGATTTAGAGCTATTATAAATTGTCTTATTTTAAGTAAAGTACATATTCACAGTCATAAATTTGACCTTTGAAAAGCTTTTTAAAATTAGAATTCTATATCACTCAGCATGAAATCTTTGAATATGTTTATTTAATATTTTTATCATCCTAACGGGAAATTTTCAAGCTGAAAATTTAGAATTTCATTGATAGATACAATTTTGTACAAAAATATGAAAACAATAAAAGATGTCCATGGTATTCTTTTTCTGTATTTTTTCAATTAAAAATTAGTTAATGTTAAATATATTCTATTTTAGCTGTTCTAGTTCTTAACCTTTAAGTTCTATCTTACACATAGACCAACTGCCATAAGATTTTGTTATTATAATGTATAGATATTTACAGCACAATGTACTTATTAGATTTTTACATCCGTATCATTTTATTTTAGCACAATGTGTATATAATTTGAAAATTCAATGCTCCATGACTGAATTTAGCTTTTAATTTTCTACTGTATGAGTGTAGGCCACATTCTTAGCCAAATTATTAAATTCATGAAAGCAAATTCTGTTTCTTCATGTGTATGTGTGTGTGTGTATGTATGTATGTATGCCATTATTTTTTACTCATATCAGTTATTTTGTAAATAATAGCAATAATAATTACATCCAGTAGTTACCAACCATATACTCTTGTGCCAGGCTCTGTTTAACTTTCAGAATAACCCAAAGAACCTGACTATTTTATTACAATTTTAAAACAAAAGCAGGAATGAAGCAAAGGGAAACTATATGTAATTCATTCAGTATTCATGAACTAGGAAGAGATAGAGCCAGAATTGAAGCCATTTGAAATTATGACACAAAGGGCTAGCAGCAACCACTAGAGTTCTGCTCAATTGGAAAAAAAAACTGCATTTTTGGTAAATATTTTTAAATACATAAATCTGAAGACTGCCAACAGTTTTTAGTATAAATTATTTAGTGATGGGATTCAAGTTTCAAGGGAGATAATATTTGGAGGAGAATTCCACCAGATGTTCATGCACAATTTGAGTAGAAGAATATACCTATATCCCTGGAGTGCCATATCAATCCTGCTTACTGTTATCTTGGTATTGTCATGTTATCTGCTAGACAACACATGTTAAAGAAATTTTGTAGTTTATTATAGTCAAGTTGTTTTTTCTATAGCTAAAGCTTTTGAATATTTAAGCTAAAATGCTTATGTTTAAAATTAGAATCATTCAATGGACACTACTTTTACGGATGTTTAAACTGAGGTCAGATTTTTCACATCATCCAAATATCAAAACTGTGGCATTAAGAATAATTTTTTGGAGGGTGGATATAACGCGTGGAGGTCCTGGTTTCAATCCAGGACATACACACAGCCACACACAGCCACACACAGCCACACACACACACACACACACACACACACACACACAGAGAGAGAGAGAGAGAGAGAGAGAGAGAGAGAGAGAGAGAGAGAGAGAGCAGTTCCGACATCGGTGACAACTTTTCACACTCTTGGAGCTGCTGGCCTCAGAGTTTTGTGTACCTGCCTAATGGAGCTAATGCCCTTAACCTGATTGGTGATGCTTTTGCCCATGGGCGGGCCAGTAGCACAATAGCAGTTTATTAAATTTATGATTTTTAAGTCAAATAAGTAATATACTTAAGGTACAGACCAATGGTGGCAAGCTTGTATATTTTTGACTGCATTTAAGTATATTTGTACTTAAAACACATCTAAATGCCAGAATCTTGGTAATTCTTTTGATTAATCTATAATTCCTTGACTAACACAGCACTGTGTAGTTTTCCTCTCAGAGAAAATACCTGATGGTTTGACTAGAGTCTAATTTGCTGGTCATGAAGAATTCATACATTTCAAGTAAATTCTTAACTTTCCTTTCTGCCTTCTATTCTTTTTCCCTTCCTTTCCTTTCCTTTCTTTCCTTTCTTTCCTTTCCTTTCCTTTCCTTTCCTTTCCTTTCCTTTCCTTTCCTTTCCTTTCCCTTCCCTTCCCTTCCCTTCCTTTCCATTATTCTTTCTGTACTAGAGATCCAACCCAAGGCCTTTGCAATATGCTACATTTACAACTTATTTTCAGTTTTTGTTTTAATAAAGATTCTTTTTCAGTTGCTAAAACCTTGGGATTCTCCTGGCTCAGTCTCCCAGAATGCTGGAATTACAGGCCTGAGGCTCCAGATCCAACCTGGTTTGGATTTTTATTTGTTTGTTTTGTTTGGTTACTCACCGGATTTATGCAGGATTTTTTTTCACATGCCACCTACCACAATCTTGCTCTTCCAATTTTTAACATATCATCTAGCAAACATGATAGTTCTCAGTTGTATTAATTAATTTTGAACACTGATCAAAGTTTGACAGTACATCTCTGAAGAATTTGTGCTGTGTTATGAATTATATAGATGTGTGAGGTCTGCCTGTGAAACTTATCAACAAAAGCAAGTGGTACATGGGAGAAAACCAATCCCAACATCTCCATCTCCTAGTTAGAAACATAAGTTTGAAATGAAACTTCTCCCATCAGAATTTTTTCCTCATAAAGCACTAACCATAGCATCTCTGTCAGCATTCACAAACAATGCTGTAAAGTATTATTTGTCCACTACTATTTTAGGAGGGGATTGTGTTTCCCTGTACTAGTTATAAATGATATTCGGTTTACAATGAAAACAGTGGGTATGCAAAGATTGCAGGTAGCTGTGTTCTATTTTCTTGGTTCTGGTGCCAGGAATCAGTTAGAAATAGGGAGCCTTACAAAGCAAGAGTGATGCAGTAATAAAAACATTCTTCATAATTTTGCCATAATGGTATGGCTGTTGACCCAATAGAATGTAGTGTTTCAATAAGTCATTCAGCATACTGCTGTCTTTGCAACCTATTAGGAAAAAAGAAAAAGATTTTTAGTTATCAGTGTTAATAGCATCATATTTTACATTTGCATTTCATTCTATACTCTGTTCCATTCATATACAGAACTTAGCATTTTATGTAGAAAACAGGATTTAGAATGTTGGGTATATCAGTAGAAATTCCAAACCCCTTAAAATTGGAAGTGATATGTACTCAGATCAGGCAGTTTAGATCCTTTCTCTACAGCATGACGATAATTATAAGATGAATAAATGAGATCTGTTTGTAAAGTCTTTAACATAATGTCAGGTACATAGCAATCACTCAATTTGATGCAATTTACAAATTAAAGTCTGTAATTTACTATAATGACTCCAATGTCACAAAATTTTACCTGTGGTCTATACAGTTACATAGTAAGCACACTGTGTGATCTGTTCTTACTTAATTAGGTTTAGGAGATGGCTGTCATGTGCATGAAGGCAAATGACAACCCACTTATCACTGTGATTTTGGTTTACTTGGGCTCCCGGTGTAGCTTTCTCTGTCTGTACCTGTGTTCTTTGTTACTGTGTTGAAATGAACTGTTTAAAGTCTAAAATTTCCTTATCACATGTGTATATTAGCCCGCATCCTCGTTGTTAAGACAAAATCCATGGGACCTCCATCTGAAAGGAAAGATTTTTGGCTCACGTTTTCAGAAAGTTTAGTTTGTGACTGGCTGCCTCCAAGGCAAAACATCCCGGTAGAAGCACATGGCAGAGCAAAACTGCTCACCTCGCAGTGACTGGAGACAAGGAGGCCTGGGGTAGTGCCCTGGAGGAGGGGGCCAGGCACCAGAGACAGTCTCCGGGGCCATGCCCATGGTCTTCCTAGTACACTCAGTGGCGTGCATTATTATTCCTTAAGTCTGAAACCAATCAAGCTTACCATAAAGATTGAGGATCGCAATATGCTTCTCAGATTGTCAGTTAAATCTGGGTGTATAATTTGCACAGTACCCAGATACTTGGAAGAGGATGACTGATATCAGAGATGCTGAAATATGTGTTGCTCATTACCAACTATTTATATAAGATGTAACGATTAATCCGATTTACCTTAAATATGGAGCCTACTTTTATATTGATAAGCACATTGTATTTCTGTATTAAACGTACCAGTAGTTAATGATTTCTTGTGCTCATTTCCTCCAATGAGAGAATATTTCAGGTCCAATTAAGCTTCGATGACAAGCACTGAGTGTACCTGTTTTTTTTTTCCAGTGCCTTCCTACATCCAGAAATTAGTTCTTATTAACTCATCATTAAGTTCATTAAGTCAATCAGTCAGCAGGTATTTAGTGTGTACCAAGAGTTCACCAAAGCATACATTCCATTGCCTTTAAATTTCCTGTAAATATTTCAACTTCCTTGCTAATGCAGTGGTTTAGATTAATTGAGCTTGATCTAAATTTAGGCTAAAATATAGTCTCTCTGAATTCTAAAAGTTACAAAGTACTGTCTGGATAAGATAGCAAGTATAAAACATGTAAGTTGAAATTTAAAACCTTTCTTGTCATTTTAATATTCCTTAATTCTAGAATTCTAGACTCTTTTATACAAAAAAAAATAAAGGTGATTTCTCAAAATGCTATGCCACACTGGAAATAAAATGAGTTATGGTCTCAACATAGGAAGGAGCTTATTAAATAATTTCTTACAATAAAGGTCCATTTAAATAATATTTTTTTTCTCTTAACAAATGAGAAAAGGGTATGTAAGTGCTAAATTCAAATAAATGTTGTTATATAAAGTGAACTGGTAGGAAAGAATTATGACTTCTGCCAAAACCCCGTGTCAGCTGTGACATAGCTGTATGTGAACTCTGGGTGAGTGATCCAAGTGTTTTATATTTTTCTTTCTCCATCCCTAGAATGACTAGAGAATAGACAGGATCAGCCACAAGAAGTCTTGCTTTTCTGCTTCTTTTTTTTCTTGCCACAGGAGTCCTATGGATTGTGTGTATGTTAGACTATTAGCTGCCATTCTTTTCTGAGCTTCACATGTCAGGCTGCGTGCACCTGAAAGGAATGTTCTAAATATAAGCTCTAATAGTTATATGTGTAAGCAATGAAAATTGCTGGAAAATAAATTAAAAACTGTTAAGTTAAATAACAAAACAAAAATCTTAATTCTAATAATGCTCTAAAATTAAGTTACTACCAAATAAAAGAAAAACTCGGTATAAACAAGAGTTAAGGAATATGATTTAAAATCATTTTGTTCTTGTGTGCATGTGTGTGCACCCATGCTTGTATGCACCTAGAAAGACACACTCAGAAAGACAGAGAGAGGGAGAGAGAGAGAGCACATATTCCTTTGCAAATATTGCATTTTCTTAGTTCAATTGTAATTTCAGCCAGACCTAAGATTAGCTATTATATGGGAACTAGGGCCTAACACAGTTCCCGAGCTCTCTCCTCAAATGCCTTCTCTTTGACCTTCAGTATTCTGCCCCAAGACCTTCCCTAAAGCCAGGAGCTTGTTTGGCCAATGCTGCAGCCATTGGCTATGCACAGGAGAGCAGACGCTGGTACAGACTGTCCTAGGCCATTAGAGAGGAGGAGCCTGAACAATTGCTCCAACTTCCTGAACTTCAGTTTGACAATCAGAGAGACAGTCAAAATATTTCTGAAAGATCGAAGTATAATCTGGGCCTCCTACCCAGCAATAGTAGATTTAATTGTGTTTCGTATTTTGATTTTATCATTTTTTCTATATCTCTCTCTATTCTTTTACATTTGTTACTTATGTTATTCACCCCTTGTGTTATTCACCTTTCCTGTTATTGGGATAGATTGCCAGACACCTATAACTTGAAAGAGATGTTTAATTTTGCTCACAGTTTTAGAGAACTCTGTTCATAGCCAGCTGGCTCCAAGGTAGAATCTTGGCAGCTGGAGGACACTGTGGAACCAGCATGCCTAGGTGATGGCGGTGGGAGAACGCCAAAAGAACAGCACCAAGGAGGAGGAAGCCAGGCACCCTGTACAGCACCCACAGTCACTCGTCCATGGATCTGCCCAGCCCCACCCAGAAGTATGCTTTACTGATCCCATGGGCATCTTCTAAGCCATTCAAATTGACACAATTTAAACTTTATCCCCTGCCACAACGCTGATGTATCTGGCATCAAAGTCTTTTTCTTCGGCTGTACTCCTAGGATATTCAAACTGGACACTAATCCTCATAGGAGTATTTAGATTTTTTTTTTTGTGTGTGTGTGTGTGTGTGTGTGTGTGTGTGTTGAGGAACATAAAGGATTTGTAGGCATCATCATTGACCAAGTAGTATTTCTTATTATTTATTCATTGTTATTATGAAAATATTTATAAATAGGACTTGATAAAATGTTAATCCTTGTGTCATCTCTTTGAAAATTTACTGTATTATCAGTCTTCCTAGAGCAGCTATAGCCTTGTTGGTCAGCTAACACTACAGTACTGCAGAGAATCCTCTTTTTTTTCAGCATTCTACTTAGCATTAAATTTGTTGTCTTAGAACAGAAGTTAGAATGATATACCACTTCAGATCTTCAAGTGATAGATTTCAGTAAAATTACTTTCATGAGTCTTACTTTACAAAAGCAGGTTTTCTCCAATGCTGTGAGTCACACTAGTAAGTTGCTGAAAACTTTACAGAAGAGGTAGATTTCCAAGCAAGTGTAAAGGATGAATATGAGTTTATTAACAGCAGTATTAAATAAAAAGTAGTATGTGCAAGGATACATATATCAGAGAATTATGTTTCACTTCAAAGGGTTACGCAAGGTGTGACGCTCGTGTATGGAAAGAAAAGTTCATGTGCTAGAAAAATAGTATATAATGCTACACAACAAGACATCCATTCACACATGGCTTTTCAGAAATAAAATCGAACGTGTCATTAGAAAAGTTCTGTCATCTTATAATGAGAGGTGTTTCT
The DNA here is from genome assembly GCA_004027205.1 of Ctenodactylus gundi. Classification (NCBI taxonomy): domain Eukaryota; kingdom Metazoa; phylum Chordata; class Mammalia; order Rodentia; family Ctenodactylidae; genus Ctenodactylus; species Ctenodactylus gundi. Next base: position 501,233 of record PVKB01000708.1, read on the forward strand.
GCATATAATGGTTGGCATGTAAAGGTTCACTATAAATTTTTAACATCTGTGGTTATCATCTGATTTAATAAAAAGTTGTTTCTCTCCTGGGTTCCAGAACAAGGGGAGCACTGCCACATAGAATGTGGAGAGAAGTTATTCATATCTTTGAGTTTATATTCTAATGCTTGCCTGCGTGGGCAATTGTCAGAATGGCTCTAGAGGAAGTTACATAAGTCACATATATAACTCTCTCCTCTGTGAAGTATGGAACTTGAAAATAAAGAAATTTTGCTGGTCCTGAACTCACTATGTACTCCAGGATGTTCCCAAGCACAGGTCACAGGTCACAGCTGAACCCAGCTGCTTCAGCCTTCCAAATACTGGCATTATAGTTGTGCGTTACCGTGCTTGGCTTATGTAGTGCTGGGGAATGCTACACAAGGCCTTGCTGCTTGCTAGGCAAGTGCTTTAACTTCTGAGCTACATCCTCACACTCTCAGGCTCAAGGAAGAAAAATTGAAGGAAAATTGTCCTATAAAACAAAAACAAAACCAAAAACTTTGCCTCCAGTAGTACTATCAAGAAGCCTACTGGCAATCTCTCTATCATTTTATTTATCCTCCAATTATGAATTTTAAAAATACAGAACTATGTACTGGGAATGCAACACAGTTGTAGAATGTATGCATACCATTCCTAGATCCTGGATTGTGTCTGCAGCACCAAAAAATAAATAAAGAAATAAATAATAAAAATCAATTATTCTTTTGTCCAAATGGAAGCAAACTATGATTCCTAATGACTTTTTTTTGGTTTAATCTCAAGCTATCTGCATAAAATTCAGCCAAATAGGTTTACCTTTCCAGCCTTCTTAAATATTTAAAAAGTCTGCGGCTTTAGAAATAATAGATACAACTAGTTAAAGGGTAATATTCACCTTATTGACCCTTTTCTAGATATTCCAACTATTTTCTGAGATATATATATATATATATAGTCCTATTGAACTCTTGCATATTAATATTAACATTGTAGCCCTCTTGCCAATAGTGGGGAACGAAAATTTAACATCTCTCTCTCTCTGCCGTCTTGAAGTTTGCAAGATGAATATGTACTGATTTTAAATGAAAGTTAGCATCAGTAAACTGGACAGATTTATTGAACTAGCCTGTAGCAACATGAGTTTGCGCCATTTTCACTTAGGATTTTTTGGTAGTAAATGTTTTAATCTATTGATGTCATGGAGAAATGCTACATTAGCTATAAAACAGAAAGGTCAGTGGCGGGACCAATATTATGTATAGTGTGGTAAACGCTTTGCAAGAGTTTAAATAGATAATATATAGTTTATTAAATGGTGAGAAGTGTCATAAAAGGCTGCCAGTTCTTCTAAACGCATAAACTCCATTTATAGATAATATTAAGATATAAGTTTTGCAGTGTTCATTGAAACCATGTTCAATTCAGAGAAGACCAGCCCATTCTCTAAACACTGAAACAAACCAGCATTTTGCACTTCATTTTATCTTTCACTACATGTACATGTGGTATTAATTTTTATTTCCAAGAAATTCATATTATCTGTCACAGGACTTTCTTTTTCATTAAGATTTATAGGCACAGGAGGACACAGAACAGGGGAAGGCTCTGATCAAGCCTTTCTACATGCATTAGAGGACTAGAGGTTTTGGAAAGTCTTTTGGGTTAAGATGTCATCATAGCTAGTAAACATGAATCTGATAATGCTACAAAAAGTACAGTCACCCTCCGTACTCTGTTTGAAAATGCACATATTGTTCATTTGTAAGTAGGTGCTAGATTCTGCATGCCACAGAATTTTAATTTATTTATGGCAGACTGTCCCAAATTCACAAATCAGATTTTATTGAAAAGACCAAATATTGGCATGTATATTTTAATTCATTACCCTTTGAAGTAGGTCACTGGATTAAAATAGAGAAACCAACTCTTGTACTTCATTTTGTGGGTGAGAAAAATTACTCATTATAAATTTATGTGTAATATTATAAGGTCACTGTGTAGACAATCAATGAGAATTTGTCTCAGAGGTGGATTATCTTTCACAAATTAATAGCCATATCTCTTGTAGTAACAAACAAGTAATTTCATTTCTCTTTCCTCACTTCTTTCATCTCTATAATGCTCATATTAAAAGCAAACCTTTGGGCAGAGTGGGGGTACCTAGCTTGGTGATTAGAGCTCTCACCTATGAAGTGCAAGGACCTGGGTTTGACCCTCCCACACCACGTAACTGAGCATAATAATGCTTGTAATCTTAGCACTTGGGACACTGAGGCAGGAGGATCATCTTGAGTTTTAGATCAGCCTGGGCTGTGTAGTGAATTCAAAAACAGCAGGAACTACAGAGTGAGCCTTGTCGTAAAAATAAAATAACATATAAAATAAAACCCAAGTTTTATGAAGTTCCTGTTGAAAGTTGAAAATGTGTTTATTTACCTTAAAATGTTATTTTAAAATTAATAGTAAAGGTTTACACATAATAGACATGCAATAAGTGTTGGCTATTGTTGCTGTAAACGGTCTTATGTCAACCATGCATCTAATCAGAACACCTGTAGCGAGACTAGAGGTTTTCCTAAGGCAGATATGAGTTCATTCTCTGAAATGTGTTCATACTTCCAAATTCAATCATTTCTGTGGGATTGATCCACATGATATCTACTCACATAGAAGATATTTATTAAAAGTTAGGTATAATGATCACTGTTACTTTTCTCTGCCTGTGTTGCTCTGAGAGCTTTGCATACTGTAGGAGCCCAATAGATGGGCTTAGTGGAGCTAATATATTGCTTACTACACATGTGTAGTGTGTGTCTTGTTTAGCCAGAGTAATCACTTTGTGGTTATTACACAGTGGCAACATGTTATTATAATAAGCATGCCTCCAAATGCAGTATCGATTGTGTTACCAAAAACAATTTTGAAAAATTATTATCTTACTAGTACTATTAAAAAGAGTTTCTGAAAAAGAGTCTTTCAACAACTTCATTTTCTTTTAAAGGGTTAAATTAATAGTTTGAAAGGTCTTACAGATCCATCAATGGAATGGAATATTAATAAAAATGTGAGGCTGTCTCTTTTTCTACATCATCTATAGGTATGGTATTTAATGTCTAAATTGGAATGTGACTTCTGGAAGTGTTTCATAAATTATTGACATTTTCAATCTGCACACACCAGGATGAAATTCATTAGGAGGTGTTCATTTTCACAACACATTACATAAAGCCATTGTAATACAAGGTGTGTGAATGGCATTTTTATTCATTGATGCATGGGATTTATTTGAAAAACATAATTTAGAAGCTAAGCAGCAAAAACTACTCTTCTCTTTCATTAAATAAAGGATTAGTACTTTATTTACTAAAAGAAACAGATGTTACTCAGAATTTTTGATATGCAATACATCAAAACATTTAATGAACTCCACAGGGCTCATTTATATTTTCTGAAGCTCATTTGCATTTTATTGATAAATGCTAAATGGAAGAGGAGAGAAAGTTATCAGTTTCAGAGTGCTAAGAATTAGTCAAAAATTAGGGATCAAACATAGGTTTGTGTCTTTCCTTTTTATTTTTTATTTTTATTTTTTTTTTTTTGTCCAGGTAACATGGGATGTATTTTTTTCCTGAAAATTTATCTGCTCTTGACATGCCTTTATCTCTAATGTCAAAAGTGTATTATCCGATCTCTTTGACAATACCACAGGGACGTTTATTCAATGTCTGGAAGCATAATAAATATCACTTGAGGACTTTCTATGCATTGGGCACTTGAAGTGAATAAGAATGTGGATATGTTGCACTTTCTGTAAAATCATTAAAGAGTCAGCCCCAAACTTAGATTTGAATCCCAGCTCTGCTACTTTCTATGTAGAGAGGCAAACTTTTTGTGCCTTGTTTTCTTCCCATGAAAATACAACATGAGAGAGATTTAGCCTCATGCAACTGTTGTGAAGTTTAAATATTATTATTATATATAAAATCTCAGTACTTGATGAGTGCATGTTATAACAGACCCAGCGCCTACCTCCAGTGACACTCCATGTATTGCATTCATCTACTCCATGGCTTCTCCCTCGTGGACATCCTTTATGTCCTCCTGGTGACAAAGAGGAAGTGGACAGCCAGAGCACAGCAATACACATGTATTTCAGTGAGTTTCAGGTTGTCAGCGGTAGTGTATTATGTTTGGCAAATGACATATCTGTGCCACATGGGTGGAGCTTCATCACATCCTTTGACTTTTTGAGTTATGTTAAGTCTTCTTTGATGGAAATCGCAAGTGTTATGTCACATGTTCCTTGAGGAATTAAATCAATGATTCATATGAAATTGTTTTGTTAAAGTATAACTGGCTGTTCAAATGTAAAATACGTCTTTGATTTTTTTTTTTTTTTGAGACAGGGTCTCACTCTGTGGTCCAGGCTGTTCCTGAACTCACTATGGAGCCCAGGCTGGCCTTGGACTCACAACGATCCTCCTATCTCAGCCTCCCACAGGTGTGCACCACCATGCCAAGCTTATGTGGTGCTGGGGAATCGAACTCTGGTACTTAGTGCTTGGCTTAGCGCTAGCTCAAGTGCTTTAACTGCTGAGCCATTCCTCCAGCCCACGTCTTTGAATTTTTGATTCTGAAGTTAGAGATGACTTTGGTTGTGGATTTTTGTAATCAAATTTTATAAATGATTACTGATATTTTTATTACTTTTTTTTTTTTTTGCCTTTCTCCTGTTTCTATGTGCCCAGCTAGCCTGAGGAGGGCAACCAAATGTATTTTAATAGGCTAAGCCAAGTTTAATTAGGAAAATAATTCTGTTTAAAATAACACTACATCTAAATGAAAAAATATTTGCTCATAAGTTATTTAATATTTTACAACCATCTTATGTCCCCCATGAGTATCTTTTACTTAGATATTACTGAAATATAGAAGCATTATTGGATTCTAATGCTCTGCTCATTTGGAACATTTTACATTTTAGATAGGACATGTGATCTGTGACTTATAATTTAAAATAAAAGAAAATTTAAAACACATTTGAATTACATATAATTTCACAGTTCCTAGTTATGGCACTAATAATTTTTACATACCACAAATTCATTTCTCTCCGACTAGCAATGCAATCTCAAAAAGTTTGGCAGTGCGTCAATGTGTTCTCTGACCCATTCCTTTTCTAATTAAAGTAGCGATTCGAAAGCATCGCACATGGTGCAAAAAGTAGTTAGAACTGATAACATCTTAGTTTCCAAACAATAATGTAGTTATATACTATATTTATGTTATGAACTGTTGGAGGTTGAAGGGAACATTTTCTAGCCTATTTTTCCAGTTCTCTTATTTTACGCAGAAAACAGTTACCCATAGTTTGAACCTGTCATTTCCTCTAACCACAGGATATAGCTTATGACACTAAGTTTGACAAAAGACTGTAATTAAATCACTTTAAAGAAACATATAAACATATTTATAGAGAGCAGATGGACAATAAAAGCAACCAGAGGATTAAAAGTGAAGTGAAAAAAGATTACAAACTAGATCCAAAGAGATTTCGAAATGAACAATGACAGCTATGTTGTCAGAACTCAGGATATTAGACCAACTAAAAGATGAAATCCCGAGGAAGGCCTGGTACGGTTGTCACTTACCGTTCACTTATTTATTATCTCATTACAGAGAGCATAGAAGGAAATATTGTAGGCCTCTGTTTTTAGGTCTTTGCAGGCTGTTCTGTACCATTGATTTTTTTTTTCCTACCAGTATAACTCGCAAAATCTTCCAATATACTTTTACTTTGCTTCCCTGCTGTTTTAAATTTAGTTAGTTAGCAGCACTTTTTTCATAAATTTTACATTTCTTTCCACTCATTAGAATATGAAGATGATGTATTGCACATATGATTTTAACTAGTATATCCAAATTCTATTTCACCCTTTTATTAATTTTTTGTGGTATGTTAATAATACCAAGAAGCAAAAGAAAATTCAGTTACTGGATTATTCTTTTAATTCAAGAGTTTTCAATTGTATATTTTTCTGTGCCACATACTGTTTGACTGTGAAGCACATTATATATATATATATATATATATATATATATATATATATATATATATATATATATATTTGTAGTCACTTCATTTGTTTGTTGTTTAGGGAAATGGAAACTTCTGGAGTCAGAATTAGAACATAGGCAATGACTGGCCAAGTCTAAGTGGTACTAAGATTTTTTAAGAACGAGTTATATCATCTTGCCCGATTTTGTTATGGAAATATGATTTGTGTGCACATGTTTCAACTTAAATTATGGGACTGTTTTACTGTAGTCTTGAAAATGGCAAATAAGTGATAAATGAGCTTCAGGCAGTCACGACATGGGCAAGACCATAATAATTTTCTCCAAAGTAGAACTGAGTAATAAATCTTAATTTTGAGTAGCCACCAAGTAGCAGAAGCAAGCTTTTCTTTTGCTACAGCTTTTGTTAATTTCTTAGAAATTAGACCAAGACTGGAGAATGAAAGCATAATTTTGCCAACTCACAGTCGATATAATAGACACAAATCCCTCAGAAAATACAAAAATTTCCAATGGACAGTAAGGTAACATTTATAGAACATATTAGATATATGGTCACTACATCTTGATAGGTGTCCTACCTTCATTAAATGTTTGTTACAAAGAAAAACATATTATTCATAAAGAGGGTATTTGTCCTCAAGAGTAAGACTCTCTCCAGCATATGCGAAAGCTTTTCTGTGTGTTTTCTTTTATTAGAGTATAAATTGTTCTGTATTTGCTTTTCAGAAAATTCTACATATGCAGCTACTTCAAGGAAACAAATTATGTTCAAAGTTCTTTGTAGTTTAGTAACCCAGAAATGTCACTTTAGTGTGATCCCCAAACCTATCTCCAGCCTTTATTGTAATGAGGCTCAAATCCAGATTTTGAAACTATGGATTAAGTCACTGTTTGAGGTGTCAGCTTTTCTATTTGTTAGTCTGAATGTCTGTTAGTTTTCTAGTCCAAATGTAAAGTGAGTCTCTTAGAATGAAGCTTTCAACTGGCCGGTATGGAGTCACAGAGTCCAGTGAGCCACACAGTCAGCTCAATGAAGAGCAGTTAAGGATGCAAATAAATGAGGAAAATATCGTAGAACTTTAAAAAAATCTCTAGGATTATTACTAACAATAGAATTTTCAAAAATGGAAATGTAATATTTTATGCATTTTTGATGAACACATTTTATTCTTCTTATGCAGTATAAAGATTTCAAAAAAGTTCATAGCCCTAAATTTGTTTTTCACTATTCAAGGCACCTGATTCAAGATCAGATCGCAAAAAATCTCGCCCTGATGTAAATACCGAAAACGTTATATCATGCTTGCTTTTTGAAGATCCCTGAATTTTTCACTTTATTTATTGTGCTTTCTACATTATTCATTCCTTTTTGCAGCATGCGTGCTCTATCATTTTTACAGTTTGTATTATGAGGCCGTTCATGCTGACATCTCTGCCTTTTTCCTGTTCATCCCTTTTTCCTCACTGGGATCTGGGCAAATCAACTGAGATAAATGTGAGAGCGCTCCTTGGTGACCACATTATAGTTTCTGAGAATTCTCACTAACTTGTATCAATCATTTTAATATGATATGTATTTTTTTAATTTGAGAGGTATAAAAATATCCTGAGAAGACTTCAAATTACTTTTACAAGTCGGTAATTGACCAGTTAAAAATTTCAAAAAATGCCAGCGCTAGTAGCTCATAATTTATATCAACCCTCTGATTACAGGTTTTTCTAAAGGATTATATATTTTCATAATAATATCAAATATTGATGTGTGGGACAGGAATTTCTTTGAAAGGGGTTCTAAGTCTATTTATTCAGAAGAACCTTTACTATTAATGTGCATCCTCCAAAGACAGATGACTGTGGAAAATTGGAGGTCCTAAAAAGTGAATTGCAGACAACATTCTTTTGAGATTACCAATTCTTTGAGCCCCATAAAAAGCAAGACTATTGCATTAAGTACTGGTATAAACTAGGATATTTATGAGTGAAATGAATCATGTTTTTGAAAGCTGTGACTGTAATTGCTGGCCTTCCCTTTCAAATATAAGTATTGATGTTCCTATTATAAATTCTAAATAATACATTTTCTATGTCTGTTATTTGGAATGGTATATTAATTCTATTTTAGTTTGATTTATTTTTACCCTATACTGTAAATTAAAATTTATTATTTTAAAGAAATGATTGTATATAGAAATGAGCCTTTAAAAATGTAATGTTCCAGAAAGCAAGTATGAGTGAAATCAATGATTTGCGTTCAGTTTGGAAGGGGTGAATAAAAAGTGCTTGGCCAATACCGTACCATTAATCTATTCTCTTTTCTTCTTTCTCTCTTTACTTCTCTCTCTCCAATAGAAGTGGAACAAAAAGGTAATTAAATACCTTTCATGAATTATATATTATTTATAGGCTAAGTTATTTAACAGTTTAACATTTAGTTAAAATAATTTTGTTATTAATTCTTATCTATTTTATGGAAAATTGACTACTGCTGCTGCTCAGCTTCACTGTAATCTGCTTTCCTGACCACTGCTGGCTCGATCCTTCTGTTCTAACACAGTGTCATACCGTAAACATCTTAACACTGTATTTTATTCCTCTTTACTTTTAAATAAGTAGTTGGCAATCCAGTAAATATGACAAATAAGTAGATTTGCTTTAGATTCATTTCTATCTTCATTCTGAATAATTTCCCATAGCTCTGGTGTGGTTTTCTCTTTGCTATTAACTTTTACCTATGGGGATAAGAGAGAGATAGTTTAAAAAAATACTAACTACTTTAGTATCCAAGGGCTGATTATTAACTATAATATTGAGGTTATTTCAGATTTTTGAATACAAAAGGTGATTATTCTTTATAATAGTGTAAAAATCCTGACAAATTCTTGCAGCCATGAATATTATGATTGGTTGTAAATCAAGGTTGGCCCTCCATGTTTGCTATGGAGTATTTTGGGTGCCACCTTTCATCTTAAACTCTTTATACCCTTGAAAGTAAAACTTTAGTATTTTTAATGATGTCCTTTCTTGTACAATAATCTCCAAAACCTAGCTACGTTTCATCTTCATACCGTTTTCATTGAATTTGTGCTTATAACTGCCATTAAAAAGCTAACCACTAATGCTAGAATAACCCTTCAATCATTAAAACAGGTTGTTGTCCAAATTCATTGTGGTGTCCCACTTTTCTCAACCCCTATGCTTTTAATCATTTGAGACATAACAATGAACTGCATGATTATTTTTCAGTATGTTTGCCTTGCAAATACTTTAGAGCAGTGTTTCCCACAGTAGGTTCAGCACGACACGGCCGTCCAAAGAGTCTCCATGGAGAAGGTTTCAAGATCAAATTAGCTTGTGAAATTTGCTCTCCTTCCTAACCGTTGCCTCGGATATACGTTAACATGCCTCGGCTGCTTGAATTCCGGCCACGACTGTTTTTAATATGATATTTCTTAAACAAGCGTGGCTAGGATCCTCTTCTCCTGAGGAGTTTTCACTACACCTTTTGAAATAGCCATGTCAAGGACCACCCTTTGGGAAACATTGCTTTACGGCCCTTTCATCTAAGATGAATCGGCCTCGCCTTCTTACCTCCAACCTAACAGTGTGCTACTGAATCATACTAAAAAAGCAAGGGAATCGGATGATTCCTGCCCGCTTTCATTCTGAAGTGTGAGCAGCAAAACACAGCAAGTAATTTTTTTTTTTACTGCTTTTCTCATGTAACAGTAAAAGGTACATTTTTTTAAGTTCCAATACTACTGTATTTAACAGGACATTTTTAACTGATTAAAATCTAGATCTTGGGTTCTTTTCTGTAACTTTTCACCTGTTCTTCTTTCCTTCTTCTTTCTCTCCTTTCTTCTTTCTCTTTTTTCTTCCCGTATTCATCCATCACTCATTTTTAATCGTGTGGGTTGCATGCTCTGTGTGTGTTGTTATAGCAGCTTTGAGAGTTTTTTTTTGTTGTTGTTGTTAGAGGATTCAGTGACCTATATCATAAAATTTATTTTTACTTAAAAATATTGCAGGATATTTGTTTTTTAATGAAAGCCATTGAACATCTAACTTTATCACTGAAAATAAGATTTTTTTATTTCTAAATCTGACATGGTCATGGGCAAACTAATAAAAACATCATATATGAACTTTTGTGTTGTTATATATCTGTAGAACCCATGGACATATGCTGCAAAAAGAGTATGATACATGTTTGCAAAGGAAAAAGTCACATGACAGGATAGCTAGTCATTAAAAAATGAACAAAAAACTATTTTTTTTCTGCACAAGAAATCAAAGTGACTTGGAAAGACAGCCAAATTAATATGGAAGAATACTTTGTGTTCTCAAAAAAAAAATTAAGGCAGCAAAGAAAGAGGTGGTTGGTATTTCTTGCTATAATTGCATCAAGTTTAGTGAAAAATTAAAAAAAAATGGTGAAGGAATATCAAGTTAATGTCATTCTTATTTTGACTCTCTCCCTTCCAACAGTTTTTCTTTGCCCTGGACTACTGAAAGGAGTGTATCAGAGTGAACATTTGTTTGAATCTGACCACCAATCTGGGGCATGGTGCAAAGATCCTCTGCAGGCCTCTGACAAGATTTATTACATGCCCTGGACTCCCTACCGAACTGATACCCTAACTGAGTACTCATCCAAAGATGACTTCATTGCTGGAAGGCCAACTACTACCTACAAGCTCCCTCATAGGGTGGATGGCACAGGATTTGTAGTCTATGATGGAGCTTTGTTCTTCAATAAAGAACGTACCAGGAATATAGTCAAGTTCGATTTGCGGACTAGGATAAAAAGCGGAGAGGCCATTATAGCAAATGCCAATTACCATGATACCTCCCCTTACAGGTGGGGAGGCAAATCTGACATTGACCTGGCAGTGGATGAAAATGGGCTATGGGTAATCTATGCAACAGAACAAAACAATGGTAAAATTGTTATTAGTCAATTGAACCCTTACACCTTACGGATTGAAGGGACCTGGGATACTGCTTATGATAAAAGATCCGCTTCCAATGCATTTATGATTTGTGGGATTCTGTACGTGGTTAAGTCTGTGTACGAGGATGATGATAACGAGGCCACCGGGAACAAGATTGACTACATTTACAACACCGACCAAAGCAAGGACAGTTTAGTGGATGTGCCCTTTCCCAATTCGTACCAGTACATAGCAGCGGTGGATTATAACCCCAGGGACAACCTTCTTTACGTGTGGAATAACTATCACGTTGTAAAATACTCTTTGGATTTTGGACCTCTGGATAGTAGATCAGGTAAGTTTCACTTTAACAATGTTATACAGAAGATACTTACAGTTTGTTCTCAAGACATTCTTTGTATGTTTTGATTGGCTAGACTTTTACTTGTGGTCTTTGTTCTTAAAAAGTATTCATTTTTTTCCACTTATGGAAGACTGAGGTAGTCACTTTCAGATATAAAAATCTATATCCACTTATCTGGGCATGGTAATGTATGCTTATAATCCCAGCTCTCTGAATGGGTGGGGATGTAACTATAAAATTCCTAGGTCCAATCCCCAGTACCGATCAAACTTAGCAAATCACAATCAATTTCCAGGAAACTGATTGTACTCTTTGCACAGGTTGTCTCCAAGTTTGACCCCTTCTTCTTTGAGAGGCACTTGTACTTATTAGTTGGTTCATTCATCTACAGTAAAGAATGGACAATCTTTGCCAAGATAGAGTTCTTTCCTTTTTAATTAATTGGAAAATGCTCTCCAAAGTGCTGTCCACTTGAATTTGTCAAAGGGCTAGCATGACATAATATTGTTGGGCAACATATATTCACCTTAAAAAAGGCATCATGCATAATCATCACTAGAAAATGCTGTCAGTTTCAGGGTACATGTATATGAGTGAATCACAGGAAAAATATCCATAACTAATAAGTACAAAATAATCATCTTTTTGTAATAAATGACAAAAATATTTTTGAGTGAGCATGAGATCATTTTTAATTTTAGTTCTCTCTCTCTGTTCCTCTCTCTCTCTCTCTCTCTTTCTTTCTCTCTTTCTTTTCTTGGTCCGGGAGATCTAAACCAAGGCCTTCTCACTGAGATAGACTTTCACCACTTTTTGAAGCAGAGTCTCATTGTACTTAAAATTCTCCTGCCTCAGCCTCTCATAGTGCTATTATTGTATGTATGAGTCAGTGTGCCTGGTTTAATTTGGGTTATTTAAGTGTGGCTCTCCCTCTTGGAAGGTACAGTTTCATTTTATTGTTGTCTGAAGAGAGCTGGGAATGCTTTAATTTTTTTTTTTAATTTCATTTTTAGCTGCTGAGTTTTTCCAAATTTAAAAGTTAATTGTTGTAACAAGATATAATAAGGTTAACATAAAATATAATGCAAAATTAAGTTACAGGTGCCTGGATTTTAATAGTAATATTAAGAATATTATTTATTTTAATAATTTAGGTTTTACCCATTGATCGTTCTTATTGTCTGAATTTTTCCATGCTTTTGCATGTACAACCCTCTGGTTTCATAGTTCATGATGTACACATTTCCTGCACAGAGCTAGATTCTTACTGTCTCATAGCATAGCCTTGCTTTATATGTCATTTTTATGTTATGCTTATGTGGTCATTTTTTACTTCTCAGATGTTATTGTAATAATGTATTACATATATTTAAATAAGGCTCATGATTTTTGTTGAATTTATGAATTAAGGGCTTTCTTCTTATTTAGATAGAATGACAAATTTGCAGGTGTTTCTCAATTTCTAAAAGGTTCAGTTAGTCTAACAGAACATATTTCTAATCATCAGTACTATTATTTGGCTTCTATGGACAGACAAGGCCTAACTATGCAATAGCAACAAAAGCCTCTTATTCCTAAGCAGTCAAAAAAAAAAAAAAAAATCTCCTGAACTAACTACATCATCTGGTTCCCTGCTGAACGGGTAAGGCCTATGTATCCAGCACACTACATTTGGGAGCCTGAGCATGAATCATTTCATTTGGAGTCCTCTATGAAAACTATTATTTCAAAACTGTGATACTTGTTACAGTTCGTGTTTTGCTCAGCTCACAGGAAACTGAGGCAGAAAGATCACCATGTGTGTCAAGCCAGCTATGGCTACTCAGTGAGCTCAGACCAGACCTAGACTACAGAGTAAGTCAGTGTCTCAAAGAATTTATACTTTTTCAATGGAAGCTCCATTTATGAATGGTTCTTTTCATTTTAAATCAATCGGAGAATGGAATGATTCCTGGTGGCCTTACAAAAAATTATAACTTACCATATATCCTAGCTACAGAATTAAGGGACAATAATTTCTTCCAAATCTTATTTATTTAAAATTTCATAATTTATTTTTACTTGAAATCATAAATTTAGTTTTCACTTAATCTGGAATTTACCTTAAAATGCTAAATTCTTAACTCAATTCTTATAGATTACATAGAGAAAGATGATACATCAGATCTGTGCATTCAGAGAGCTGCCAAAATATTTCTAGCATACATCAATGAACTTATGAATACAAAAACTCATTTATATGTAGAAACTCTATGTGTATAAAAATTATAGATTGACAAGAAACCTTTTTCATAGCAGATTTAGGGGAAAATGTAGCATTCATCTGATTGGATTTGTTTATGAGAGTTAAAAAATAGCCATGTTGCCCACAGATAAAATGATGTTTCAAGTGGCGAACATGAAGAAATAAGGTTCGGTTTTAATTGAATCCTTAAACCAGGAGGTTCCGTTTTTCATTCTTTTTAAATAACCATAATTAAGATATATTTTTTCTGTTTCACACATAGTGGGATTTCACCTGTATTAAATGTGTCAATATAATAGTCAAAAGAGTATCAATTTACACGCACGGATGCTCAAATTAAAATAGTAGTCCCTTGGCATGGCCATAACATTTGTGAGGTGGAGAGAATAAGTGTAGAAGTAAATTGTATGCATGCTATGTGTGGATATGAGAATTTCAATTAGAGTTAATAGAGGCTTTTCATCTTATTGCACACAAACAGTTGGAGCTGGATGCTTTTCTGTAGTAAATGGTGTTGAGATTTTTTAAAGCAATTGCCTTCAGTGAATTCCTATTGCCATTTTCTTCTTCTTAACTTCTGTATACATAAAACTTCAGCTTTTAACAAATATATTAGAATCAAAAACTTACCTAAGTTCTACATGCCAAAAATGTATTTATTGAAGCAATCTGTTGGTAGTAGCATGGGTCTTTTTGTTTCTGATTTTAACAGGGTTCTATAAATCAATCATGTAAAGGATTAATCCTTTTGTTTGTAACTATTGTGATAACCAAAAGTCTACTATCAGAAAATAAAAGACACATGTAGCTACTCTTGGATATATGGAAAAATTATGGTGGTACTTGTACAAAAGTGGCCTCTGCTGCTGCACATGAACTTGGGAATCGGAAGGTCCTGGGAGTGAGCACTGTGCTGTCATTTGTTGAAATGTGATTAGTTTGCTCCGCTTCTCAATCTTAGATTCCTAACTATAAAATAGAAAAAAAAAACTTATGATGTTGTTTTATTTTAATGAGATAGCTGGGCTCAGTGACACAGGTCTGTAATGCCAGCACATTGGAAGCTAGCAGAAGGGGCACAAGTGTAGGCCCAGCTGCGGGTAGTTTAACACTATGGAAAGTTCCTGTCTCAAAATGAAAAATAAAGAGTGATTTGTGATATAGTTTAGTGCAAAGGGTCTGAGCTCCATCCCCAGTATCACACACATACGCGCACACACACACACACACACACACACACACACACACACACACACACACACACACACACACAAGTGCATGCATGTGCACATGCACGAGAACTAATGCACTTAGTAGGCAAAAGATAGCAAGTTAAATTTGACAGGCATGCACCAACGATACCTAAGGACCATCATTATCCACATTTTTTCTTGAGGAACCTAAAGCACTATAACTCTTAACTTTCACAAAGTTGCTCTGTTATCGGTTGCTAGGCACTCCATAAATAGAATATAATTTCTGGATTTGTACTCTGAACAC
This sequence comes from Ctenodactylus gundi, assembly GCA_004027205.1. Classification (NCBI taxonomy): domain Eukaryota; kingdom Metazoa; phylum Chordata; class Mammalia; order Rodentia; family Ctenodactylidae; genus Ctenodactylus; species Ctenodactylus gundi. The sequence goes on from PVKB01000708.1 coordinate 516,381, forward strand.
CGCATCTACTCTTCAGCTACAGAATCAATGCTCTGTTTCACTTGGTTTGTATTTCTACAGGGACCATTATAAAGTCTGAATGACAGACTTTGAGGGACATGTGAACAAAAGCTTAGCTCCTCAGATATACTCTTAAAATGTGATTTAAGAATTTATTTATTTATAATTTAATAATTCTAGTTTTCAGCTTTTCTCTATGCCCATCTGTAAGCAGCTAAGTTATTACTTTGTATGAAGGTTTGGTGCTCTGCTAGTTTCTGAGGAAATAACTTGATTACAGTATCTGTAAAAATATATTTATTTAATCAAATATTTTAAATGTATTTCAAGTGTTTATTATAAACTATCAGTTTGTCATATATATATATATATATATATATATATATATATATATATATATATTGTTTGTTTGTTTGTTTTTGAGACCAGGTCTTGTTCTGTAGTTTAGGCTTACCCTGAGCTCGCTGGTATAGCCCAGCCTGGCCTTGCACTTGGGACAACCCTGCCTCAGCCTCCTCTGAGTGTTGGGATTGCAGACATGTACCACCACCCAGCTTTCTGTGGTGCTGAGGAATCATGTTTGGGGCCCGGTGCTTATAAGACAAGGGCTCTAGCTGCTGTGCCATTCCTCTAGCCTCTCTCCTAGAATTTTTTTTTTAATAGACTGTATTTCTGGATAAAATTTAGAAGCTTAAAATTTATTTTTCTTTAGTCTCTAGAAACATTTTCAGAATATCATACAATTGTGCATTATCTCGCATTATATCAAATGCAAAATTTCTGGCAGCGTTGTGATTTTCCAGAATAAATTTAGTGTGAAAATAACATATTTTGATATTAATACTTAGTGTTTATATTGTAATTATATTAATAAGATAGCTGTCTTTTACATATTAAGGAACCTAAAACAACAAACAACTTCTGATTATTAAAAAAATTTATTGGATCCAGAGATGTAATTCAATGACAGAATGCTTGCCTAGCCAAATATGTCTGTGGGTCACACACCTACTACTACCCCATTAAACTATATCTGATTAGATTTTGATTCGCATTAAGTACTCTTGTTAATATTGTTTTAGTCCTTTTCCCACAATCTTTATTTAGCATCTGATGATTAATATATACTGTGTAAAGAGTCATTGGATGATTTTAATAACAAATCAAGTAAAAATTAAAATTTCTCAGAATTTTATGAGAATGAGAATATTAGTACTGAATTTCTTTTTCTGTGATTATGTGCCTGCCTCTGCAGTCATCATTGTTGCTATCAATGGAAACTCCCGTAGTCTAACAATTGTCTGGGGTCCATTATCATTCAACACTCAACAATCCACACTCCAGCTATCCTCCCAAGGGCCGTCGTGCTACCCCAGCTTCTCTTCTTCTTCCAGATGTTAGGAACTTTGTTAACAAAAAAGAAATGGAGCAGGTGTTAAAGTGCCATGAAAGCACATTTGTACCTAGTATATTGATGTGATCAATTATTAGGAAATCTTTGAACATGAAAGAAAGTAGACGACTCTACAAAAGTTTATTTTAATATAAATAATGTAAATATGTATCCAAATGGTTCACGTGACAAATTACAAGGACTTCAGAGTACAGAAAAAGAAAATACAATATATTTAGAAAGGTGTAATAATTGCGTCCTACTGCAAAAATAAATGGTTAAAAAACTGATGATTCAGGTGTTGACACCTGTAGCAAAAAAAAAGTTTGTAAGTGTTAACATTGAGTAAAAAGTGGTTGTGAAAGTGTTCCTATCTTGTTCTGGGCAGAATATCATAGTAGAACTGTTAAATCAAGAATTTTCTTCAAATGTACTTTTAACTGTGCCTATTTCCTCCCATATAGAATATGATAGAAGGTGTTCCTTCATCATTGCTTTTGGTTGGCTGTATTTCATAAATTGTACATTAAAAGCCAACAAGCAACATTTAGCTATTTCTTAGATTATTTATGTGACTCTCACCTCATTGCTATGATTCTAAAAGTTATATATTACTTCCTGGAATTTTTAATGTGACAGAGTAAGTGTCTTTATTGTCTTTAGCTGTTCCTAATGACTGGGTGACTGTGTGTGTGTGTGTGTGTGTGTGTGTGTGTGTGTGTGTGTGTGCTCGCGCGCGTGCGCGCATGCATGTGCGTTACATCCCCAGCCCAATTTACTAGTTTTGAGAAAGGATCTCACTAAATCACTAAAATACCCAGGCTGGGTTTGAACAGGTGTTTTCCCTGCTTCGGCCTGCCAGAGCATTGGGATTACAACCCTAATCCTAATCCCAACCCTAATCCCAGCTGCCTTCATCTGGTAAATTTTCTTTATTCCAAGCCATCACAGGCTGTATTCATTATTCATGAATGAAGAGGACTAAGATATGAAACATTTTCTTTGATCCTTAGAGTTTGCTTCCTAAGTGTCCCTAGAAAAATCTAGTTTCTTCATTTAATAAACAAATGCTTTCATGTATTTCCTACTGAGGAGGAAGTAGGTTTAAACTGACAATACAAAAAGAACAAAAACCTTAGCTCTAAAAATTTCCAGACATTAGTATCACAGATCCAAAACTCGACAAGTTGAGATTCAGTGAAAAACGCACCAAGCACTAAGACCTAATAATAGAACCATAAAGGCACCGAGCCATTCTCTTATACCTGCTCTCCTGCCTCTCAAACACAATCCATATTTTCTTAAAAAACCATTTGCAATTAGGTAGAGGAGCCCTCCTTCTGTATGCTAAAGATGGTAGAATCTAAAGCAACAACAAGAAGCCACCAGATAACAGTTGAATAATGCAGATAAGGTGAACCTTCTGTCCTTATAATATGCTAATAAAGTGCATTGGTGTCTCTAGTAAGAGCTCTGGCTACATAGTGATGAATAAGAACTTTAAACACACATGACACCTCGTTAAAATGTAATTTTCACATCATATATCTGAGCCCTTTACTTTGACAGCTGAGTAATGTGAGTGCTGGGCAGAGAATTCTGAACATTTTGAAACTGTCACGTGTTTTAATAGGTAGCTGAATGCGCTTCCCGAATAGTTTTGTTAAGCACTGTGCACCCCCCTCTGAACAGCGCCTCACAGTAGTAAGACTTTAAATCAAACTCGTCCTCAGCCTGTGGGTTATCAGTGCTTTCCAGCTCGGCTTGGGATGCTTCCTGGTCTCTGAAGCTTAATTTAATTCTATCATAATCGCTGAGTTAACTTTTCAAATAAGAAAAATAGCAACTTGTTGCTAATTTGAGCCCATAACTGTTTTTAAGCATCAGCTGTTTCCCTGTGTGGAGGAGCTGTCTCCTTTGCTTTTCAAGCCATCCTCATTGCCTGTAGTGACAGCTGCTGCCGGAGGACGTCGCTGCTGCTGAGTTTTCAGAGAGGGCAGCCCAAACTGGCCAAATACCCAAGAGTTATGGCACTGCTACTCAGCGTCAGCCGGATGTTCTTGGGGGTGTTTGGTTCTTACCTTTCCTCTGTTTTTCTTTCTTCATTATTGTGCGTTCAAACTTTCCAGAATGGCACTTTCTTCTTTTCCCGTCAGGACTATGAAGATCACAGTTGTACAAAGCAAAACTGAGCCCACTTTTATATAACAGATTAGAACATTTGCCATGAATTTGACATATCTGGGTGGCCTTCCTAATAGATGAAACAGCAAACAAGGGCTAAAAAAGTTTTCACAAATGTTACAGTTTTATTTTTCCCTAGAGTGATGCCACTGACAAATGAATAATTATTAGATTAGTAATCAAAATGATTTATACATGTGTGCCACAGTCATAACCTTTTAAAGTGATGACTTAATTTGTGACTAAGCTTCCTGCTCCATCGGCCATTTCTGAAGCCATTTCAGCACTCATCAGCTCCTCCACCAGGGGGCGGACAGGCGGACCAGAAACATTTCTGCACCTGCTCACTAGTGTTTCTTCTAACGGTTAGCAACAGTGGCAGGAAGGAAATTTTGATTTTCTAGGGCTGTCACCTTAAAACCAAATGCTTCTATTCACACTAACACAAAGAACCGAGAACTGACTCCAATATATAGTAGCAATGAAAATAGCCACATCTGACATTCGTTTCACTTCTTGGTTTTTCAAATATTGGAGTAATGTTCATAGACCTTAGGTTAAGGTCGATGAGCAGTAGCATAAAGTTTTAAGAAGAAAGATATTGTTTTAATAACTATTTTCCTACTAGCAAGTTAAATTCTCCAATAATATCGATTAGTGGCCAAATAATTCAAAATAAATAAATTATAGGTAAATGGAATATTGGATTTTATTAAGTGATACATATTGTCCAGTTTCTCTGAACATTCGATAGGGGATGCATATTTTATTTACTTAAGAACGTTCTTCTAATCTGGCTACATCAGTGTGTGTTTTTGTCCCAACTATTCAGATGGCTGAGACAGGAAGATCGCTTAGACCAAACAAACATACAAAAGCAGAAGCAAAACAGAACAAAACAGAAACTGCCTGTTTAAATCAATGGTAGATACAAATCAGTTATTCAGTGTTTTCTATATATAGTGCTTTGAGACATATTTTAGCCAAAACTTGAGTTTTCAATAATCTTAGAAAGAATGATTTCCAGGTGAAGAGATTGAGGCTCAGATAGTTGAACTATTTCCATTGTTACACAAACGGTTCAGAGCTGCATTTAGACCCCGATGGTGCCTGATTTTCTGTCATGTTATGTTGCCTTCATCCATGATTTCGAAGAATATGGACTATTACTGAGTTGCAAAGAAAGAGAGAGAGAGAGAGAGAGAGAGGCTGCATACACATACTAGAATTTAAGTCAATATCAGGTAAATTGAGGAAACAGATGTAAGATACCAAGAATGTTCCAATCCTAAAGGAAAACAAGTGAATGATACCTTGTGTCAGAGAGGACTCATCACTTCGCCAAATTTTGGATGGTTTCACGAACATACTTTGATCTTAAAAGCAAACACTGTAGGGAGGCTGGGATTATAGTGGTTAGAGCATTGGCCTGACAAGCACAAGTCCCCAGAGTTCATTTCCTCAGGACCACATAAACCTGGCATGATGGTTCATGCCTGTAATCCCAGCACTCAGAAAACTGCAGCAGGAGATTTCTATGGACAGCCTGTACTATATAGTGAGTTTAGCACCAAACTGACCTACAGAGAGAGGCTCTCTTTCAAAACCAAAACAAAACAACTCAAAAGAGAAAACACAGTAGGTACTCAGAAGGATGTAAAGCCACTTGCCCAGACAAACTCATCTTGTAAGTGCAGATTTAAGCTTCAAAGAATCATAACAGTGTGAGATATGTTTATCAACATACAAAAGCCTACAAAAGAGTGTGATGTGGTGGTTTGTGGGTTGTAGTATGTGGTGTGTATCAGGGTATATGTTAAATTCTCAGAAATATTTGGTGAAACAAAAATTTAATTATTTAAGGATTAGAAGGATTAGTTGGAAACTGAAGAGATTCTGAGCAATTTGAAACATTTTAGAGATTTGAGGATTGGATCTTTATTAGATTGACATCTACTTACCATATATTATTTTTTGTTTTCTGAATTCAGATGTATTTCTAATATTTTATGATCATTATCTATAAATAAAATTACCAGAGTGTCAAAAAGAATGAAAACAGAAAATGAATCATATATTCTTGGAAGTAAATGATAACAGAACATGTATTTTTCATAGTTTAATAGTTATTTCCCAAGATGATTTTAATGACTTTTTTGGCCAATAATATGGTTAAGGGAAAAATGAATAATGTTTGTACACTGCTGAATGGAATGTAAATTATACAACTCATTTTGAGGAGGAACTTGGTAATGCCTATGTTGGAAGGAAAAAAATCTTTTCATTCTGTGCTTTGAGAATCATAGCTGGGGTTCTCTGTCCAAAGACAGACCAACAAGAACACAAGAACAAAAAAGAGTATGTGCTGTTGCTTTCAGTTTATTTACTGTAAAGTTTCTGGGTTTTTGTTGTTGTTGTTGATTTTGTTTTGAGACATGCAAGGCGAGTTCTGAGCTCGCTAGCTGGCCTTGAACTCAATGGCAACCCTCCTGCCTCAACCTACGAAGTGCTGGGGTTACTGGCATGCGCCACTGCTCCCAGCTGTTATGTGGTCATGGGGGACCAAAGTAGACTTGTTCTCTAGTCACTGAGATAGGCTGCTCATGCCCATGAAATTCGCTGCGCGCGCGCGCGTGCGCGCGCACGTGTGTGTGTGTGTGTGTCTGCGCGCGCAGCAAATTTCATGGGCATGAGCAGCCTATCTCAGTGTGAGTGCGTGTTTTAGGGACTGTCAAAAGGGCATAAAGAAAGAAAAGAAAACCTGAGTGTGTTTATAGTAGGTTTGATAAGAAACGAAATCATAGAAAAATGTGACTAGAATAGGGATGTGTGATTTAATAGTAAACTAAGGAAATTTGATAAGAGCTGTCTTTTAGATTTCACTCAGTCTTTTCTATTTTTGAAGCTATGGCAACTCTTTTCCTGTGGGTACTTGAAAGTCATAAGACACGTAACAGTCCTGTGTGACCTGCTTCAGGAGAAGTTCAGGAAATGTTCAGTAGTCACAGGTGCTGTATTTTGGGGTAGAGTTGTCTGAGCCCTTCTATCTAATAAAATTCTTCCATGGATTTCACTCGATCACTATATATAGAAAATCTACTTCTAACTTTTCTCATAACTCTCATGCTGCATGCAAAGATGTGCACAAGGGTATCCATTATAATGATGATTAAAATACAGAAAAAACGAAGAATCATGAATTGCCCTTTGACAGAATGCAAGGTGAATCAAATAAGGAAGGATAACACAGCACAACTTGCTTTCATTTGTCCAAGTGGAACCTACAAAACTGAAAATTGAGAATTAATTCTGACAAATCTCTGGAATATCCTAAAGATCTTGAAAGCCTGTTGAGCACGGAGAAAGACAGTTTGGAATCAGTTTTGCCTTAAAAAAATATTCCAATTCAAATATTAACATTGGTGAAATGATGAATACAAATAGATCTTATGCCATAACTGTCCCCTTCTTAAGTACAAGTTGAATAGCTCTTACACAAAGTGCTTAGAATTCTAACTATCTTGATTTTTTTATTTTTATTTTTTTGATTTTGGAATATCTTCAAAAGCATTATGAAATATCTTGAAGTGGGAGCATAAACATGAAATTCACTTGTGTTTTGTAGACATCTTATATACAGTAGCCTGCAGGTAACTTTATGTAACACTTTTACTAATTTTATGAATTTTGAGTATGACTCATCACAAGACCAATTGTACTTAAATTGTCATATTGGCCCTTAAGTATTTTTGTACTTTTTGGACATCTGAAACTCAAACTTGTCAAACTTGCCCATTCTGTCAGAGAGTCTCTACTACATTTGTATCTGCTTCTTCTCTGTTGTCTTCAGTTCAAAATAATCAATATGCAAAAATAGCATATTTTAGGATAGCAGATTTTTCTATCACTCATAGTCTTCCCTGAATTTTCTCAACTATAACAATAATTACACATCAGATATTCTAGATTCCCATGAGAGCTTTTAGTCTACCTCTGATTTGTAAGTTTTTAGAAATGTGACAATTCTGCAATGGGTGAAAAAGACTACTGACTTACACAATTAGATTACACAGTTAGGAATTTGAGTGACTAAAATATAGGTCCAGATGCCTAGTTTTATAAGCAAAGAAAAAGCTAAAATGTTATAAACCTAATGATTAACAAAAAGGCTTAATAGTGTAAGTGAAAGCAAGTGGGCATTTTTAGTTTTTTGATATGCAGTTAAAGTGAGATAGCCCCGTCAGAAAAAAATTATATTTTGAAAGTGTTCAAATTCAGGAAAAAATTCACATCAGGAATTGAATGTCCAAAACAGTCACTTCAGAAAGTTAAATGATATCTTAAAATTTATATTTGAAGTCACCTATTGATGTATACATACTAATAAAAATACTAAAAATAAATTCGAGAATAATATATTTGGAAAACCTGTATTTACTTTGTATGCTATATGTCATACAATAATATAATATTATGTCTGTGTTACAAAGGAATATTTTATGCATCAATTGAGTATCAGATATTTTTGAAAAATACCTTATACCTCAATAGTTGACTTCAAATAATCTTTTCTGACTGGTTTATCTCACTTATACTGCATATAGAAAGCTAGAAATTCCCACTTGCCCCATTTACAATATTAAGCCTTCTTATTCATCATTAGGTTTGTAACATTTTAGCTTTTTTCTTTTTTTTTTCTTTCTTTGAGAGTTTTTTTTTTTCCAAAATAATGTATTGATGAAAAGTTCTTCTTGAGTATGTGGACTTTCTGTGCAATTGTATGACTTACTAAATGTCTCATCCATGCAATTGTTAAAGCTGTACATAGAAGAATATGAATGAGAATTGTTTGTCTGTATTACTAATTTTAAAGCTTGTTAAAAATGACATTTAAATCAAATGTTGCCTCTACTTTCATTCATATCTGAAAATTTCCCAGTGAAATTTTTAGAAGTTATGCAGTATAATTCCATGCTTATTTAATGTGATACATGTTCTAACAATCATAGAACAGATGTTCTAATTTTAATATTAAGCATGACTTTCGATATATAAAAAATACTCATGTTTATGCATAGTATCTGAGTGAGATTTGATTTTTACCAAAGTTCTATGATAAATATGTTTCATCTTTGACATCTTGAAGTAAACTTGTCGAATTGACCTCATAATCTATAACAGTCTATTTAAAATTTTAAGAAGGGATGTAAAAAGACCTTCTAATTATACTTAAGACAGTTCTTCAACTAAATAATTAGCACCCTCTTGTGACTGGAAATTAAAAAATCATATTTATATGAAAATTAAACTTAAAAACAAAAGAATTTTGCTCTGTTCTTAAAATGTTTCGTTTTGCCTAAGCGTGAAAAGATGGCACTTTACTCTTACCTTGGCCTTGGGAGACATGATCCGACACCAAAACTGGGCACCTAAGAGCACAGATGGTACCGGGTTCTATACATTCTATAGTCATTCATAAGTATTAATATATAGCATAGTCTTTAATTTATCCACCAGCGTAGTGAGAGTAATAATAACTAATAATAAATTGAAACATTTATAATGATGCACTATAACAAAAGTTCATGCTAGCAATTTGGTGAATGAGAGGCCAGCTATGTGACGGTAGGTTGTTATATACCATGAGGATTTGCTCAGCAAAGAGATTAATTTACATCATAGGCTGGACTGAGTTATTTGTGAGAATTGAAATTGAAAAGGAAAAAAAATCTGAGGACATAATCATATCATAGCAACAATAAATTTAAATGAAGTCATTCTAATCAAAGATGAAATGTTAAAATCTAACCATTAACTTT
>PVKB01000708.1:525876-615815 GCA_004027205.1 Ctenodactylus gundi
GTTTTTTTTTTTTTTTTTGTATTTCTAACTTTTTCTCAGTCTCTTATCTAAGGACTCTTCTCTTTCTCATGTTCCCTCATGTCAGATCTCTGAATATTAGATCCAGTAACTGCAGTGAGGTTCTGCGTCCTGCAAAAGTACTTTTTAAGTGGTCCTGGGTTAAAAAAAAAAAAAATCACTGCCCTAGATTCCTAACATGTAAGAGAACTCATATCTCAGTGTGGGCAATTCTCTGATGCATTAGGAATCTGTTGAGCAGTAGATATTCCTTCTTCTGGCAGGGACATAAATCGCTTTGTTTTATTAAACGGCCCTGTTTTGTGTCCTTACAGGGTTACTGTCTGTAAGGTTGTCAGAAAAGGACAGCAGCCTGCTCCAGCATGGACATGCCCCCTCGTGAGCTTGTCCTGGCATGGCAGGGTGGCATTTGTGCTCATCTCGACGAGCTAGAATACATTACCACAGGGACACGAGCTAGGAGAGCACAGGCAGTCATGCGGTGCTCTGTGATTGCTGGTGATTTGGTCATGTGTTTGAGAGGGCAATAAAAAATGAAAAGAGAAAAATCAAGACAGATTAGACTTTTTATTATAATTGAAGGAATTTAGTAGAGTCCCACCTGCAACACAGGCAATACATCAGATCTCCAAATTTTAACTTAAGAAAAGGTAGTTTCTTGCTAAAAAAAAAAAAAATGGGATTAAGCAAAACTTGAATTTTTCATTCATGCTCCTAATCTTCCCAAGTGACCCAGTGCTACTGTAATACACACGATAGCTGTCATCTTCTTCCATTCCCACTGAGTTCCGTAAACTTGGGCGGATAACCACCTGTTTTGAAACCCTGTGCTTCAGGTTGGAGACCATTCACTCTTTCTGACTGTTGTAATGTGTTCTGGATATTCCAGGCTGGCATGAATGGCAGTCAGCTTTGCCAGCTGAGGTCTGCGCGAATGTAGAACACCAGAGAACCTGCCTGCCCCAGCTAGGATGAGGGGCGAGCTGGGTTTGCCCAGGACCCCCACTGCTCTGACTTTTCTCTAAAAGAGAACTGTTTTTTGCCTGTAACCCAAGTAAGGCCATACAATTTTAAAGCACACTTACAAGAATCTATTCAATTAAATAGTTTGTTATGCTGCAAAGATGATCTGGAAACTAATTGCTTTTTAGTTTTTAAAAATTTGCTAAGAAAACGCTGTATCAGGTAATGAAATAACTTTTTAAGAGAAATATTTTCTTAGGTTTATCTCACATTTTGCTTCTTCTTTTCCCCTCTAGAGGTTAGCTCTTGAAATATTTGGCTTAATGATGCATATGAATCGTAGATGGCTGTTCTTTTTTAACAATAATTTAATTGCGGTAAAAATCACAACTTAAATTTTATTTTTTAAAATTTTTTTGGTGAATACATGAATCCCAAATTCTGCAACACATGAGAAGCATGGTTTTGGGGAATCAGTGAGCATCTATTTCCACCTCTTCTTTAGAGGTTCTCCCCTTTCCTATCTGACCATTGTCTCTCTTTCTACCCTGCCATTCATGTTGGGGCCTTTTATTGTCGTTATTTTTGTGCATTTCACAAAAAGGACACCCACCTATAGTCAGTCTTTTGTGTTTGGTCCATTTCCCTGAACATTATTGACTCTAGGTGGCCACATTTTCATTCAAACACCATTTATTCATATCTGTGTTTCTTTATAGCTGTATAGTATTCCATTGGGTGTGGGTACTGCATCTTCTTTAACCATTACTGTATGGATGGCTAGGTAGGTTATTTCAGGTATTTTTCTGTTATGGAATGTGTAGCTGTAATCAGGAATACACACATGTCTTTTTGGTATGTTCAATTTATTTCTTTTGGAAACTTGCCCAGTAGAGCAGTAGCTAGATCAAATAGAATTTCTATTCTCAGCTTTCTAAGGAACCTCCAGACTCCTTCCCATAATAGTTGTACCAGATTGCATTCCCAACAGCCAGGGAGTAGAGTTACTTTCTTTTCCACATCCTTGCCACAATCGTTGTTTCTTGAGTTCTTGGTGTAGGCCCTTCTTACTGGAGTGTGGTGAAACCTCAATATCGTTTTTATTTGCATTTCTCTGATGGCCAATGAAGAACACTTTTTTATATGCTTGTTGGCCATTTGTACTTCTTCTTCTGATAAGTTTCTTTTCATTTCAGCTGCCCACTTCTTGATGGGATCATTTTTTTTTTTTTGGGGGGGGGCGTGTTTACGTTTTTCAGTTCATTGCATATTTCAGACATCAATTTTTCTTTGAAGTTTAGGTATCTTTTCCCACTCTGGGTGGCCGCTTCCCCTGCTGATTCTTTCTTTTGCTGTGCAAAAGCTTTTTAGTTTAATGTAACTTTATTTCTTGATTCTTTCTGAGGTTTCTTGTGCAGTTGGTGATCTTTTCACAAAATCCTTTCCTGTGCCTGTTCTCCAGGGTTTTGCCTATTTTGCCTCCCAGTAAGTTCAGTGTTTCTGTTTTGATGTCCAGTTTTTTGATCCATTTTGATCTGATTTTAGTGTGGGGTGACAGATGTGGGTCTAATTTCTTTCTCCTGCTTGCTGAGATCCAGTTTTCTCAGCGCCGTTTGTTGAAGATGCTGTCTTTTCTCCAGTGGTTTGTTTTGGCTTCTTTATCAAAGATTAGTTAACTAATGGTATTTAGGTTTGTCTCACTGGCTTCAGTGCTATTTCATTGGTTCTCCTGCCTATTACAGCAGTATCAAGTAGATTTAATCAGTGTTTTTGCAGTCAGGGATTGTGATTCCTTGCCCTTTTTGTTCAGAATTGCTTTTGAGATATGTTTTTTTTTGGGGGGGAGGGGGGTTCCATATAAACTTTAAGGTTGTTTTTCCTAGTCCTATAAGAAGTATAATTGAAAAAGTCTGTAGTTTACCTCAATTTTCATTTTTACAACAACCACCTCTCATGTTATAACTGAAAATTCACTCTTTGTTACTGATTAAACTAGATTTATTTATTCATACTCTATCCTATTCCAATTATAGTGTGGGGTTGATTTGAAATTGATTCTGCTTAAAATATTGTGAAATGATAAACCAATAAAAGAATATAAAGTGCACAAAAGCTTGGGAATTTTAACCACTTCCAAGCTATAGGAAAATGTAAATATAAAAGATAGATCTCTGTCTTATCTCATGAATGTCACTATGAATGCATGTTTTGAAATTCTAAATATTCTTTCTCTCAGTCTATTCCAAGGTCTTACAGGTTTTATTAGGTATTTTATGTAATTAGGTTTTATGAGTTTATACTGCTCACTGTTTTAACATATATTTGTTCAGTTCTTAAATTTGACTCAAAGCCTTGAGTTGAATTAGAGTGAGTCTGTGCAGATATTGGTCCTTTTAAATTCCAAAGCTGTTTTAATTTTTTTTTAAACAAGGCCTTGTTCTTTACTCCAGGCTAGTCCAAAGCTCACTATATAGCCCAAGATAGCCTCAAACTCACAGCAATCCTCCTGCCTCAGCCACCTCAGTGCTGGGATCACAGGTGTTCATCCCCACACCTGACATAATTTGGCTCCAGGGAGTTGAGCTCATGGCCTTGTGCTCACTAGGCAAGCACTCCAACTGCTGAGCTAGGCCCGCAATCCTCAGTGTTCTTGTTTCAAGTTAAAATGGGTGGACTATGTTACTTTAAATGGGATGAGCAGGACTCAGTCAAAGCTTGGCTTAGTATTAATGCACACTGTACAAAAGGATGCAGTATCAGATACAGTCTAAGTATCCGAGCTCTCTGCTACTATGATGTACGCGACTTATAGTAGCTTCTTATAAATTTTCATTGATAGGACAGAATACTATTCACTGATTCCATCTGGAGCAAATGGTCATTATTTGTAGAGCTGTGTAAGTAATGGGCAGCTGTATCATTGTTTATATTAGATGATTTTATTTATTCATTTTTAAATTTTGGTGACAGTTGCACAGCTTAGCAACATGAAGAAATTAGTGATATTGAGAGAGATTTCAAGACGTGAATTTTCATAAGTCATGGTAAACATATTACAATAGTCAACAACAGTTAGCAAGCCTCAAACAAAAGGGGAAGAAATGGCCAGATTGCAAGAAAAATTATTTTATAATCCTTTGGTTTTCTTATTTTAACAGAATAACATAGATAAATATACTCAATTCAGGAACAGAGGACAATGACTGTCATTTCTCTGGAATTTTTTTCTTAAAACTACTACATGCGGCATGGCAAAATGAAAGGTTATTTTAATACAAAAAATAAGCAATCACATTTTAATACTAAATTTGCTATGACAGAAAAAGTCAGCTCTGCCAGTAAAGGATTCAGTCAGCTCACCGAGGATATTGGAATTATTTGAATATTTTAGCTCAGAAATATTGATAGACATAGTCTGAGTGTGTTTGTCTGCCTCATTTTAAAACCAAAGATGTCTTAATACAAGCATTAAAAAATCCATAATTGGACAGAATCCCATCATGTCTACTGACGTTGTCTTCTAATTGTAAGCGAGTTTCATGTGTCATAAACCCATTAGAGAATGCGGAGTTGTGGTGAGAAGACCTTCCTCCTGCACCGCGGAACAGAACTGGTGTTACCAGAAATTTACTCCTATCACCTATGTGTTAGACTGTCATGTAGCATTTGATAAGTGCTACAAAAATATTAGAGTCAGAGTATTTCAGTATGGCATCAATTCTGCCTGAGTGCCAGAGAGAGGTTAAACTTGATTTCTTGACATTGTTAGCTTAGTGGATTCTGTGACTCATTTTGAAATTTCATTGTGACTGTGGCAGGTGATGTCACTTTACCTTATGCTTCTATGATGCCATCAGCAATGTCTTTATATATGAGTCAAACAGATTGGATGACCAAGTGTATATATATATATATATATATATGTGTGTGTGTGTATATATATATATATATATATATATATATATATATATATACACACACACATATATATATATATACACATATATATATTTACTCCCATAAATATAAGGAGGTTAATTTTAATAAGAGGTAGCTCATTGGTCTCTCTATGAGTACCAGACATATGGATTTTATATGAATGAGATTTATCAAAAGTCATTAAAGCTCAGAAAAATTAGATCATTAATAGGAATTATTCCATAAATTATATATATATATATATCCTCAGATAGCCTTATTGATATATTGATTAAAGCAAATAGATTTCAACTCACAATAAAAATAGGCTTGTGAAACATTCTGACTACTCAAAGGTTTATTCAGTATTAGAAAAAGAATAAAAAGTTCTATCACTGAGCACTGATAGCATTTGTCAAGATGCAAAAAATAAAAAAAAATAACTGTAACAGAAATCAATTAAAATAAGCTGGTCTTAATGTCTTAATGTCCTGTGTGAGGCATGGTTTGGGTTGTAATTAGAAGCAAAAGGTAACAGTGTATTTTTCTTTTTACATCCTATCAATGATAAAAATCTGTGAATAACTCAGTATCGTTGGAACTGAAGGTATCATTTCTCTTTAATGATTAAGTCACATATGGTGACGTGATTCTGTTCACAAACTGATTTCTAGGCATTATTTGGTTTTTCTGAAATTCTATAAAGATTGTCAATTGCATTGACATTATATTTGAAATACTCCAGACCTTACTAACAAGTATAGTCATTATTAAAAAAAAAATAAAAAGCATATGCACAAGTACAATGAAGTTTTGTGTTAAATAGTATTTTCTAAGCAATCTGTAGCAGAGTATAATTTGAAAATCTTACTGTGTATTTCTTGATATCGTGTTTATTATGTTTAAAATATGTTACTGAATGCTGTGGGAGGAAAAGCAAGAATCTTGGCCTCATATATAAAAAATTTACTATATAATTATGACAGCAGTACAATGAACAGTTAGATCATGCCAAGTCACTAAATTCCAATTTTTGTAAGTAAATTAACAATAATAATTAAATTAACACTTACAAAACTTAAATATTAAATTACATGCAACCTATTTTTATGAGTTCAATCTGCACTGTTACCCAAAATAAATAAATAAATAAATAAACAAACAAACAACCAAAAAGTCTTCATGGTTGAAATGGATTTATTTTTATTTAAATGTGGCATTGAACTAAATCTCAAAAAAATCCACTCAAAAAGAAAATGAAACCTAGATTAGACTAGATTAGATTACATGAAATTGGCATTGTTTGATAGTTTTATTATAGGAAACAGATGAAATGTGTATATATATATATATATATATATATATATATATATATATATATATATATATATAAGCTCAAGCAGGATTCCTAAATATAGTAAATCAACTTGCTGATTCATCAGAGTTGGTTCTTCACGTGCACTGATAAGGTTTATTCTTGTGTCTCTCCTTCTCAGTGTTTTTAAATCAGTCACTTTGTTTTTTAATAAGTCATTCTGATGAAGATATAAAGATAGGATGATTTGCATTTCTAGACAGCACATTATTGAAGAAGGATATTTAAGTCAATGGATGATAAAATCAGAGACAAAAGAGGATTGGAAAGCCTATAACAAAAATCTGAAATAAGACGATGTAACCATCCCGGACAAGTGTGAAGTATTCTATTAAGATTTGTTTTCTTGCTTACTATACTATTACAGTATGTGAAGACTCCACTTAACAACTGTTCATATGAAAAACAAACAAATTCATTACTTCCTTTTCTGCCAGCAGACACATATTAAATGACAACTTGCTCTTTGCCAGTTTCTGTTTAATAAACTAGAGATGCGGGGACCCAAACATGGTATCTTCACAGGCTCTGAGGCTTTGAGGGCCTCTTAGTGCATTTGTAGTAACAATTTTGAGCGTTGATTGGGAAAGATAGAATCATTCAGTCTTCAACTACATTAATAATCATAATAACACCTAGAATAAAGATAGTTTTATACTATTCCTATTTGTCAAACTATTTTGTAAAGAACTGGATTCAGAACCCATGAGCACTAAATGTTAGGAAGAATATCAACATGTGGGAGTTAAGCCATAGGAGGAAAGGAGGACGCTTATACAGCCATATTGTAAGAAACCCCCCCCCAATTTTATTGATATGTATAAGTGCAAAATTTAAGGTTCACAGTTAAGTTGAGCATTTTGTGCCTATACATATCTTGTCAAGATGATAAGGGCTTTCCCTCTCCTTTTCTCCCTCCCGCTACCCACCCCTCCCCCCCCCCCCCCCCCCCCCCCCCCCCCCCCCCCCCCCCCCCCCCCCCCCCCCCCCGTTTCACTTTGTTTTACATTTTAAGTTCCATAGGAGTTGTGATCTGGGACTAGCTTTTATTCACTGAATGAGAAATTGAAGGATCGGGATACTTATGGCTGTTGCGTAGATTGCCTCCATTCAAAACGTGTCTTCAAATTTTACTAAGTGTGCAACTTTGGGCAACTTACCAAAACTCTGTCTGCCTGAGCATCTTTACCTGATGTGGAAACTCTAATAGTATCCCATTTCTGGCCTTTTAAGAAAAGTGAGTTAACATTTGTAAAGTTCTTAGAACAATGCATGGCACATAAGTGACCTCTAAGTGCTAAATATACATGAATGGAAATGCGAGTCCACAAATGAGAAACAAAGGGATGTGACGACAGAGGGCAAGAAGGAGACAGAGAAAGCGTCTTCAAATATGGGAAGAAAATTCTCAGAGGGAAAGTATTCAGAGTGTGTCTTTCAAAAATGGAGGAGGAGCATATGGCTACAAGCTATATGCGATGACAGATGTTATTCTTTGATAAATTACAACTTAATTTTTCTAGAGTCATTTTAATTCTGCTGTGATGCCCTACTGCCTAAGCCTTGCTCTTTTTGAAAATGATTCAAAACGTGTGCAATTAGATTAAGCAACTTTGCCTCTTGAGACCTTTTGTGTGGAATGGGTGTTTTATATTCAAGAGAAATTCTGGAAATCTGTCATCGTTTAACATGAATTACAGAAGTATTCTGAAAGTGGCTAAATGTAAGGACAAAGCCATGTTGAGTTGTGCTTGCCCACTGACCAGTTATACAGCTGACTTGCTGTGGTGACTGGAGGTCTGGGACACTCTGTCCCAGGGTGTCTCCTGCCAGACACGGGTTGAATGAACTCGAATCATTTTATCAGTCATGCTCCTTCTCCTTAGCTACCTAAAAGATCAGTGCAGTACTGCTTGTAACCTTACCCGAGATTTGTGTACCAACTAGCCACGCTGGAATGATTGTATCCTTCCGGTAGTGGTTGATTCTTCTTAATGGCTTGGGTGAGAATTTGTTCTTGATCATATTGATTTACCTGCTAAGTGGGATAAAAAAATTATGCCTTCTAAGAAACAATACAGTTTTGCATAGTGATATTAAAAATTCTCTCTTTAAGACGTAACTGTTTAGCCTTACATGTTAAATATACAATATTTTTAGATCATCCCAAAAATCTAGACAAAATGAGCATTTTGGCACATCTATTGTGTTCATGGCTCAATGACACTATCAGTGTATGGTTATACAGTTGAGTAACTGACATTTTCCTTTATGAGCTTTCTGTGGTAGTTGGGTGTGATTGCTGGATAGTATATACAACTTCATCCATAGGATACTAATTGTGTATTTCTGCTTGTATATGTTTCCACTTACTCTGATAGAAAATAATTCTGTCAGCTTGGCTGTTGTTTTTGGAAAGACCACTTTTTCTTTACTAGAAGTTGAATATAATTGGTGAGTAGTCCATTTATAGCACCCAGTCAACAGTTATCTTACTCTTCTTCCTTCAGTTAAACTTTCTTGCTCTTTCTTTCCTTCACTTTCTTTCTTTCTTTCTTTCTTTCTTTCTTTCTTTCTTTCTTTCTTTCTTTTTCTTTCTTTCTTTCCTTTTTGAGTAGAGCACTTTATGTAGCTGTAACATACGACTCTTGCCAAAAAATAAACACCATTCATTTGGGGACACAGCTTTAAACAAACTAAATGGAGAAAGAATGAAAAGAACATGCACAAAATGATGAAATAATACACAGGAAACCACGAGGAAAAGAATATCTAAGATATTGTATAGTAGACCCTAGCTTTAGGTACTATTGCCATTGGCCAGATATATCCCGCTGTGTTTTCTTATTTTTATTTTATAACAGGGTGTGTATCTCAATTTGTCATCATATTGCATATTACATTTTTAAATTGAATTTTTCAACATATGAGCTTTTATAAATTGATGACATTTTTTACTCTATGTGCATTTTTGGTTCATATAATTCTAATGATTAACTGTTATACTTTAACATACTTACATCAGTATTTCTTCCTTAGTATCTAGATTTGATTCTGAAAGTGTCTTGGCTTTCTATAAAATAGAATGGGTCTGTCATGCAATAGCCAAAATGTTATGACTGAAGACAAAACAAGCCAGTCACCTCAGATAGCCTTGTTGGTTTATTAATTAAAGAAAATAGGTTTCAAGAAATCTCATTTTAGCCACAATAAAAACCAAAAATTTTTGCAACATTCTGATTACTCAAAGGATTATTCAATATTAGTAAAAGAAAAAAAAAATAGTTCTAGCACTGATCGCATTTTTCAGGACACAAATGATAATAAAAAGAACTATGATAGAAATTAATTAAGATAAACTGGTTAACCATGCCTTAATGTCCTGTGTGAGACATGCCTTGGGATGTAATTAGAAGCAAGTGGTAATAGTATAAGATTATTTTTTAAATCCTATCTATAATAAAATTTCTGAAAAACTCAGTAGCATTGAAACTGTAGGTATCATTTCTCTTTAATCGGTGAGTCACACACATGACTTAATCTTTATACAAATTGATTTCTAGGCATTATTTGGTTTTCTGAAATTCTATAAAGATTGCTGATTATATTCACATTATATTTGAAGTAACCTAGACCTTATTAAATAACAGAAGTACAGTCATTGTTAGAAAAATTAAAAGCATATGCACAGCTATGACCATGGATTTGTATTAAATAATATTTTGCTAAACCATCTGGCTAATAGCAGTGTATAATTTGAAAATCCTATTGTATATTTCTTATATTAGCATAAAGCAATGTTATACATTATAAAAATTGTTTGGGGCAGTTCAGTAGTATGTCCATAAAGGGAAAAATGTCTAGTGGGAATTAATAAGAAGAATTCTGTTTTCTTTTGTAACTTGGCAGGAATTGAAACATTTACAAAACTACATCATAGATGCTATGTGATTGGTGACTAACTTTATTTCAAAACATTGTCCCTTTTTTCTTAAGAAACAATATTAATTATTTAACTAAAATTCACACATTTTTAGTAGGGCTCTCACCCTGAACTACAGCCACCTTTCTGTTTTTTTTTTTTTTTTTTTTTTTTAATTTTGAGACAACATGTCCATAAGTCTCTCGGTTTTCCAGGCTGGGCTCCAACTTGCAGTTCTTCCGCTTCAGCCTCACAGGGTACTGAGGTTACAGATGAGTGCCGCTGGGCCCAGCAAGATAAGGAAATGTTAATACATGCACAACCATAATCAAGATATACAACAGTTCATCACTTTAAACATCGAGGATCGGTATAGATTGACATCTGCTGGTATTTAATGCAAAGCACTGTGTTAAAACTGAGAAAGATTAATGAAAACAATAGAGGAAATAAAGTGAGGAAGTTAATGCAGCTAGAAATGTATCCTGCATCCTCTGACATCTAACCATAATTTAAAGACTAAGGATTAGGAAAAAAAAGAGTAAGGAACCATTTTGACAAATCAGAATTGATACATGCATACATTTATATTCATTTGTGTACATGTGTGTATACACACATATGGGCATATTTGTATATGTGTTTGCCATGCAGTTATTAAATATTGAAATTGACTAAATAGTTATATGTTACTGTAGTCACCCTCTGTGAGAAGAAACACCTGCTGTAACTTCTGCATAGGTGGCTATTCTATTTCTGTTTGGTATGATGTGGGTACCACTTTTCAGATCATTGGGAACGCATTACATTGTAAGTTCTCCTTTACATTGAGCCAATATCCTTCTCTGAAAATGTAGAATGGTTTGAAAAAAACTTTCTCTACTTACCTTTGGAGTGGATTGCAATAAATCAACTTTTCTTTAAGGACAATGAATCTTTATACATTTATTAATGTCATTTTCAACATTTCTTTTTCAATCTATGTATCTTAATTATTACCCATGAATTTTGATGACCTGTTTCTCAGGCTCCTTAGGACCTCTTTTCTTTCTATCCTCAGGACCAGGCAAAACGTAGAGAGAGAGACTGTGATCAGTGCAGAGGGTCATAACTGTGACCAGCACCAGCTGCTGAAATTGTTTTGGGTTTTTCAATGAGCTCTATAGTTCTCTTTCTCTCACTTTATATATATATAACAATGGGTTGCAAAGCTTAACTGTCTTCCTATGGCCATGTAGCTAGTACACTCAAGAGCTAATATTTGAACCTACATCTAACATAATCAAAATGCAGATTCATTTAGTGTGGACTGAGAATGTATTAAAGCTTAATGATCTATCTTCTTCTTCTGTCTTACGGGTTTCTGTTTAGGAAAACCAAGTAGCACTCTCTAATATATGATTTATTTGTATGAAATATCAAGCAATATCTACTCTACCCTTCCTATCTATGTTTTTGTTACTTTCTCATTGCTAGGACATCCACAATTTAAGGGAGTAAGTATTTATTTTAGGCATCTTTTTCAGAAGTCACTGGATGAGCTGCCCAGTGGTCACCTCTTTTGCATCCAGTCACTCCCCACTTCCCCACAGCATGTCACATTTCACAACATCCATATACATGAAGCTCTTTGATGGACACTGCAGTTCTAAATCTGTATATTCCACTCTTGCCTCCCAAGAGATTCATTTCCATTTCCGTATGCAAAAGACATTTAGTCCTTTTCCAATAGTTGCTGCAAAACATAACAGTGTACAATCTATTTTACAAATTAAATGAACATTATGAAAGTTTAGAAAAAAATATTATTTAGTAGCAAAATTAGATCTAGTGTTATGTAGTACAGTATTGTTACTTTAGATAATGATAATGTACTGCATATTTAAAAAAAGACTTGAAGAAATGTTTTGGAAGTTTTCACTACAAAGAAATGCTAATGTTTGGGGGAGAAGAGAAGCTTATGCTGATTTTAACAATGCACGAATATATCAAAACTTGACATGGTACCCCATGAATATGTACAACTTTTAATGTACCAGTTAAGCTTTTAAAAAGAGTTTAACACCTAAAAATAAATGTGAATATATAAATCAGGAAAACATACAGACGAAAGTCATTATTGGAAGTGGGAAAAAAAAAGAACTGGTTTGGGCTTTGATTGACTTTGAAGTACCAGTCAGGCTTCCAGGCAGATATGACCACTACATATTGACAAGTCAGACCTCTGGCAGAAGGCGGGGCTGTGGTCAAGGTTTTGGCAACCTCCAACTCCTGGATGATACTCACTAAGGAGAGGTGTCTTAAGAGATCTTTATACCAGTTTTTAATGGTGTGTCCTTGGCTGAACTCTCCACACTGTTCCACCCCTCTTCCCTACTTATAGAAGCATCTGCAGTCAGTTTTACATTTTGGCGCTCTTTGGGAGCACAAAGGGACAATCAGTCAAATATCATGAAGTACTGCACAAATGGTCATATTATCATTTTAAGTGCATGTGATGTTGTAACAGTAACTGAGAGAATGAAAACTTCAGAGGCACTGTTTCTTTGAGGTGCTTAAAGAAAAAAAAATACATATAGTGTCTTTTAAAGTGAATGGAATCTTCAAAGTGATGATAGACCTTGCATATGAGACTTTAATCTTCCACTTCTTTTCTTTTATTTTAATTGATGAAATTGTAATATATAATTAGTATTTTACTCCTAAAAATAAAGTTTTATAAAAAATCAAAGAATATGAGATAAAACCAAGTTCAACATACGATCCATGACATTGAAAATTCATGCATTGCCTATTGAACAAGAATTAAATTTATACTATTTATCAAGTCTGAATTTTATCTTTTCTGCATATTATTAAGATAAATATACATTAAACATTAGAGAAGACTGCTTAATTAAATGAAAATAATGTGCTTCTTTATGAATTGATGTTTACTTGGGGCACTTTACAATAAATGATACCAATGAAGTTATGGACAAATTAGTAATTATTAACAAGGAATAAACTCCCAGAGGGGGGGAAAAATCTGATGAGAGCTGTGCTATATGACACACTCAAAAACAGACAATTAATCACCAAATGTGCTGAGAAAAATGTATAATTATTTTGTGACTTGCTAAAAGAAGATATCACCTTTTATAATCATTTCTCTGTAAGGTTAATCAAGTGTTCGGCAGTTACATACAAGAATTTTATTATTCATTTCCATTTTAATTTTTCTTCAAAATTCAAAACGGTGCATTTTGTTCAGATTTTCTAAGTTAAGTGCAAGTGATTATAAGTAAGTAATAGCACACTAAACCTTTTAATTGGCAAGTTTGAATCTCAAGTATTGTATTGGTATTTTATAATAAAAATGGCAAATGACTGACTTTCAAAGAGTCTCTAAGGAATGAAATTATAAAAAAAGTTAACTATTTTTACTTTCCCCAAAATATTTTCATGTTCTAGCATATACCTTATATAACTCTAGTGCTAAAGGTTCTAAAAAAGACATAGAAAATTGTTGCATAATCAAAAACTGGAAGGTAAAAATGTAGAAATGCCTAAATGAGCCATGCCCTTTCCTTCACACCTGTTATTAAAAATAGAATGAAACTTTCTGTATTGGAATCACTGAAATAATGAGTCATTTTGAACAGCCCAATTTTCTACCTAAATGAGTATTTAATCACTAAAACATTTGAAACGATTTCATTTCCTTGAAGGAGAGTGTTTATGTAACTTTTACACTGCACTACTACTAATTTCCAAAACAAAATTGACTGTTCTTTGGCCACTTCAGATTATCATTTTACTTGTGACTGTTGACCTGGAATACAAATTTCATATGTGAATTTCTGGTTTTAAAACTAACAATATTCTTACTATAATATTGTAAATGCAAATTAATTATTTATAACTTAAAAACATTTTTACCATGAACAAAGTCACTGTTGTTTGTTTTTGACACAATGACTTGTTTTGCAACTCAAACTGGTCCTGAACTCACTAGGTAGCCTAGAAGGCTTTAAACTCAAGGAAATCCACCTGCATCACCCTCCTGAGTTCTGGAATTACAGTCGTGTTCCACCACACCCAGCTTATGATGCAAGCGAATTGAATCCAGGGTCTTGTAACTGTGAGGGAAGCTCTTTCAGCAGCTCTTATAAAATAGTTCATATTAAACTTGGAAAGTATTACATAACTTCTGTCATAATAGTTGACTGTACATTTATTTATGTGGTTATAAAGTATTGACTGACAACTGACACAGTTATATTTTTGCTTAAAATAAGCAAATGACAAAATAAGCACTGTTTTGACACAATAAAATATATCAGTTGCATTCATTTTCTTCAAATTTTTGTTTTAATTTTCTCAATATAAAGAAAAAAGTATGAAAAGAAATATGTGTGCATTCTGTACACCCCACTTTCATTTCATTGTGTTCTTTCAGTCCACTGATTCACTATTTAGGTTTGGGAGTAGAGGCTGGGGGGGTTAGGGTATGATTACCAACCACACATGTCAGAGGATGGGGTCTGAGATGGACCTCTGTGTGAAGATGGGTTTTCAACTCACCCCATTCAGTAAACTCTTGGCTGTTTGGCTGTTCACAGGAAAAAAAAAATGGATTTGAGAACATAGGTAAGCTTACCAGGCAGAGTTAGCAAGGAAAAGCAGGAACATCATATAGTCTGGGCAACAGGAGAAGGCTCACTCTAATGAAGGTGCTTAGGCCCTTCAGCTCACAGAAGGACAAGGCCACCCTATGGGCTGAGGTTGCAGGATATTGCTTTCTTGATTCTGGTGTTCTGCTCTGGAGGAATCCTTGTGGTTTGAAGCCCAGTACATTTCCCAGGAGAAGATTGTTCTTGTGTAGGAGGGGCATATCTCAATTTTCATGTAGAATAATTATTACAGCTTAGTAATGTTATCTCATTATGAGTGATCTGGGAGGCCCTTCTTTGCCTGAAATCCAAAATTACTACATGTTGAAGAGAATGGCTGGAAAATTCTTGGATGGGAAGTTGGTTAGCCTAAAATTCTGAAATTTACTTTTTTTACTCTTGTGGTCTTCAGAGTTAAAGAAGTGTTGAGATACATTAGGTAAATTAGGGCTAATAAAGCTTATAATATAACTAATTCCTTAAGAGATTAACATGTTGATGGGCAAAACTCTCAACGACTGGACCTGAAGTTTTAAGACAATAAGAAAGAGGAAAAAAAAAAAAAAAAAAAAAAAAAAAACCTTGAATGTCTTTGTTATGCCCATCTTTGTTTTATTTTCCATCTATTCTACCTTCAACACATTCAATTTTGAAACCTCATTTTTCAGAGTTTTACCTGTTGAGAGTAACCATGGTATGAATCATTCCTCCTTATTGATATATCCATGAAAGTTGTTGGAGGCCAGAAACCAGTAGTTCTATGGATTTAGTAACCAATGTTACCTGTGATAAGTCTTGTAGCAAGTGACTCCTCAGCTAAATTCTGTGCCATCCTCTGTTTCATTTTCACCCTGGTCAACATATAATAGCTAAAGATATTTCCAAAATGTAACATAATAACTAAAATCCTATTATCGATTTTCTTATCCACTAATGCTTTTATGATAAGCTCTGTGAAACCTATCATGAGTTACAGGAACTGGGTCTGAACTGAAAAACAAATATGTATTCCTAGTTCCACTTATATGTATACTTTGGCTGAGAATTCATGCTGCACATTTAACATCAATCAAACACATATATATATATATATATATATATATATATATATATATATATATATATATATATAACAGGTCTCTCGAAGGTATACAAAATTACCAGTATGTGAAGACCAGCCCATTGAATCATGAGTAACCTGTTTTATATGGGGGGTGCTAGATGCTGTCTCTACAATGGCATGACTCATTTTATGTAGACATAATTATGGTTGATAAAGTTCTATTGACCTTGAGAGAGCCAGTTCGAGCAAGCACATTTTTGTCGCTAAAAGTGGCTTAAACATGTGACCTATTTTAGTGGCTAATACTCAAACAAATTTATTTTGCCATTACACCTTCTTATGAATTTATTTACCAGTGAGGACAAAGAAAATCATTGTCACCTGGACATTAGCCAGGGGGTAGTTCTGTCATTACAAATAAGGACACAGGTGGTGAATTATTACTGTACTGTGACTGCAGTGTTTTTCATCTGTAAGAACTTATGTCTTTGTCATGTCCTTCAATTACATTTAAAAGAGCAAAGAATTCTGTACTTGTAATACTTTCTGAAAAAATGAAATCGGTTGGTTTTAAACCAATAAATCTAAAAGAAAACACCTGTCCCTTCCTAAATGATGCTCATATTTCCCATGTGTTCATTTAAAACATCATGTCAATCTTCATAATCGTAATTTATATCTAGTTGTCTGTTTTTCTCAACTTGGAACAAATAAAAGCTCCTCGCTACTGAAACTCTTGGGAAGACAAGTGATTGTTTACTGGCCATGGAGATCTTCTTAGTGCAGAGCAACTCAAATACTCTTGGACTTGATTGACTTGCTCAAAGAATAGGGGACGTGTCATAAGAGGCATATGCTCATTTGTAAGTTGTGGAGCCCAAGTGACAAGACTCATGAGATGATGGCACCTTCAGTTTCCTGCCATGTTTGCTTGTGAACTAATGATCATTTTGAGCATAGATATTAAATGCAAATTATTTTTTAAAAAGTCACTTACTGCTGTTGCTTTCTCAATTACTTTCAAATGAATAACTTTTTATCTCTTAACCTCTCTTCATGCCTAAGCAGCTCAGAAAATTTCTTTGCAATAAATGCATTATATATGAATAATTCTATTTCAGGCTACAGAAGACTTATTAAAGAACTGTGCACAGGGTCTTTCAGTGTATCAAATAGAAAATAATTGCTATTTTCTACAAAAAAAAAAAACTTTGATTCAAAATGTCTGGAAGGAACATATCCAGCATGTTTAGGGACAAACTAGAGACTTTAATTTTTGAATTTCATTTATTTTAGTTTATATGTAACCTTGAGCAAATTCTTAGAGCGCATGCCTACTTAGTACTAGAAAGCACACAAGAACACACACACACTAAGTACATATATATTGCATTATTCATATACTATATATTTGCATTATACGTACGTGTATGAGCATGTACACTGCAAATTTAGAAAATAAAACATTTTTCGGGCAGGCTCTGTTACCATGTGCTTCTTCCTTTCCTCCACACCCCTCTTCATCTTTGCTCACTGTGCCCCGCTGATATGAAGTTCCTGCCTTACAGCCAGCTCTGTATTGA
Organism: Ctenodactylus gundi; assembly: GCA_004027205.1. Lineage (NCBI taxonomy): Eukaryota > Metazoa > Chordata > Mammalia > Rodentia > Ctenodactylidae > Ctenodactylus > Ctenodactylus gundi. The sequence goes on from PVKB01000708.1 coordinate 543,374, forward strand.
CCAAATCTTCTGGCTTACAGGCTTAAATAAAACTCCGTTAAGTTGTGGATGTTGAGTATTGTGTCTTAGAAATAATAAATATGATTTATCAAGGCTTTGATAGCTTTGCCTCTAAGAGGAGAAAATAGGTTACAAAAGAAAAAAAAAGAAGGAATAAAATTACCAAGAGAGCTGTTTCCAGACTGCATTCTATGTTCAGTATTTATAACCTTTCCTTGTCTCAAGTTGATTCAGTCCTTGACTCTTAGACTTGGTACTCGCTAGCTTCTCAAAGAATACAAAGTATTTCTCAGAAGTCCTTGCCTATCTCCACACCTGATCAGTCCAAGTGAAGTTAAGTACAATTTCTTTTTCTTCAGTTTCTCAGAAGTTTGCAACTATAGAAAACTTAAACAAGATCAATTTGTATCATGAGAGATTTGAATTTTGGGTAGAACTGTGGTGTCTGGGAAGGATATCCCGACTTTATAGCACATTATGACTACTACTTCAAAATGTCAGTTATTAAATTTTGAACACATATGGAAGTTTAGTACACTACAAAATGATTTCCCCACTATTTTATTAATATACATATGCAATACTTAATGATTTCAGTGAACTTGAATATTTCATGCACATATGTATCAAATCAACTTCACAATCTCTTCCCATTTTTCACCCTCCCACACCCTCCCTCTCGCTTCCCCCAACTCCAGCTATCACATCATGTGGTTCTATAGAATGCCTGTGTTCCGGGTTTCCCAAGTAAGAGAGACTATGCAATACTTAAAATATTTAATCTTCTGCATCTGAATCATTTCACTAAGTCACCACTCTTTAGCTCAGATTCCTATTCATCGAATGGGCAACAGTGGTCAAATCCTGATGCCTCTTCCCTGAGTCCAGCCCATCCCTTTATTGGGATATCTGCTGAAAGGTCTTCTTTTTTTCCCCTATATTTTTCTGTATCTTTGTTGAGATTCTTAATCCTGGCCTCACCCACCAGTCCACATAAGAACTACAATCATGTAATTTAAAAGGGTACTAAATATGAGAAAAAGAAGAATAGTTAAATTCCAAATGCCTTTGTTATACACTAGAAAGTACATATTTCTGTATTCAACGGGTTAACTTTACATTGGTTAGTTTTCTTAGGATAAACTTACATCAAAGACCTAATAAGTGACTTGTTACAATAAACAAACTTAAAACTATAACACATTGCTACATTAAATGAACTTAAATATATATATATATATATATCACATAAGTATACTTTAACAGATATGAAGGCAAATTTATTTATTTCATATTTTTAACTTTCATTACTTATTTACTCACATTTCACTGATTAATAGCATTTCGCTAGATTTGGTTTATACTTTTACCTGCTATCCATCTATATATTCATGCATACATAATTTTAAAATCTTTTATGTCAGTTCCCCTTTTGCATGTACCTATTATGCTTTGCACACTACTGTATTCCTACTAATAATATTGATGTGGGGAGATTTCACAGATTATTATAGAACCGCTGTTACTATTTTAGAAGTATATCAATCAAATGATTTAAATACCAATCTATTTTATTACATTTTCTCTTTGGATGTTACCTTTCCTCCAAGTTATTTTGGTGCTGCTTATCTTTCTGCCTCTCTCAAAGAGGGTAAACTCCCACTCACCAACAAAAAAGTGAATTGCTAAATTAAACAAGCTTAAAACTTTATCAATTTACTACATTGAGTGGACTTAAATCTGTATCACATAAGTATACTACAATTAAAGCAATAGAGAGGTATGCTTAGTTATTTCAGATTTTTAAAAACTTTCATATATTGTTTCCTCTCATATTTCACTAATTATTAACATTTTACTTGATTTGGTTTATTCTTTTACCTATCTATTAATCCCTAATTTCATGCAGGCATATTTTTAAAGATTTTATACCAATTACTCATGTTAATTAGATGTTTCCTTTCCTCCTTGTTTTGTCAGTGCTCCTCGCTTCTCCGCTTCTCTCAAAGATTTCTCCAAGTAATATCTGCAGTGCTGGGGTAATTGTTGCAGATTTCTTAAGGGATTCTTGGTCATGAAATTTTTTTTTCTCCTCCTTCAATTTTCAGGGATAATTTTGCTGTATATAACTACCTGGGTTGATACTTGCTGTTTTTCAAAGCTTGAAGGATCTTGCTCCAGGCTCTCCTAGCCTTTAAGGTTTGCCTTGAGAAATCTGCAGTAATTTGAATGGATTTGCCTTGGTAGAATAATGTCTGTTTTTCTCCTGCTGCTTTTGCTATTCTCTTTTTATGTTGTATTTCTGAGGTTTTGATTATGATATGTCGTGGTGAGTCTTGTTGCTGGGTGAGGTTATTTGGTGTTCTATAAGCTTCTTGTATCTAGAAGTTAATTTCTTTTCCTAGGTTAAGGAAACTTTCTTGCACTATTGCCATGAATAAATTCTTTATATTATTGGTGCTGTTTTCTGCTCTTTCTCTCACACCCATAATTCTGAGATTGGTTCTCTTTGAATCATCATCCATCCGCTAGTGTATACAGCTACTTTGCTCATTTCTAACTTGGGAGTCAGGCCTAATTATAGCATTTGTTTCCTCAGCCTTGTCTCCACAATATCTGAGCTGTCTTTCCCTGTTGTTATATATAATTTTCATGCCCACAGTTTCATCTAGATTTTCTTTTAGATTATCCATTTTCTTGATTAAAATGTTCCTTCATATCTTGTATCTCTTTACTTCAGCCAACTTTTTATTTGTGGCTTCAATATACTCCATGAGCTTTGTCTCCATTCGGACCACTATTTTCTCAGTAAGATCCTCTTTAAGCCTGCTGATCAATACTTGCATTTCTTTGAAAATATCTATTTTGAACTGGTTGTTTGATTTATTAATTTGCTTTTTTACTTCCTTCCCTATAGTTCCACTAGTTCAGGGCCCATTGCCTTTAGTACCTGGGGTCTCAGTCATCTCTGTGGGTGCCCTGCTGCCCTGTCTTCTTCCTATGTTTCTTGGTATTGAGGGGCTTCACTTTAGAATCTTACCTTAGGGGAATTTGTGAATGGCTATCATGGTGTGTGGTGCAGAGCCACAGTTCTTCTTAGTTCTTTGCTGGGAGTAGACAGCTCAGTACTGTGCTGAGTCAGCTGCTGTTTTCCTCTACTTCCTATTTGTCCTCAGGATTTATGACCTTCCCCGTGGTCTTCTGTCAGTTCTTGGGAGCTCCTTGCTCTCCTACCTTGGTCAGATGTCCTGGGCTCCACCTGGGGTTTCTTGTGGCAGCTTCTTAGGCTGCTGGTTTTTTTTTTTTTTTAACTTCACTTTTGATGTTCCTTTGGGATTTCTGATCTTTCTCTAGCCTCCTTTCAGTTATTCTGGTACTCCTCTCTGTCCTGGCTACATTGAACCACATTTTGCAACTAAATTCTTGATTTTTTACGTGGGTCAGTGAGGAGACATTGTGCAGCTCTGTTACTTGGCTGCCATCTTGACCCAGAAGTCTACAAAATGGATTTTTTCTACATCCAAAATATGATATAAAATTTAAGATTGTATTTTGTCTGAAATTAATGTGGAATTGAGGCAATTAGAATTGGAAAAATAGGGAACATAATTCATTTCAATACTTAGTTTTCTCATTAGTGAATTAGGAGTAACTATAGCTATTACAGTATTGATTCTGCTCCTTGATTTACTATGAAGATAAATTGTGAAATTACAAATACTCAGAGAATTTAGTACCATTAAATATTCAATAATTATCAATATTCTTATTATCTTCACTTACATATTATCTTTTATAAGTTTATTTTATGCCAAAAATGATAAACTAATGAAAACTTACATATTTATTCCAAATATTTGTCAGATTGAAAAAACTTAAAGTGTGTATTCTTTTCCATAGTAAATTTGACCATTATATTAAAAATTCTTATTTTAATAGATTAATTTTCCCTTTCATGCTGAACTTATATATCAGTAGCTGTGTTATTATTAATGTTAAGTAATTAACATTATTTTCATTAGCTGATTTTTCTATCCATATCTTGGGGAGCTGCTTTCTGGCTTTCATAATCACAAGATCAAACTCGTGGTCCAAATGCATTGTCTTCTATTTTATTGACTGGTAGCAAAATAGCAAGGGGCAATAATAAACAATTACTAGCTTTAAAAACTTTTAATTAAAAATCAAACCAAGTTGGCAGTATACTTTATGAGTTTCATACCATGCGATTGTCACTTATGATAAGGTTGAGTAAAGGATAGGTACACACACCGCACCTCCACTTTCTCCCTGTGTGTTTACACTTTGTATGTCTCTAATGGACATTTTGATGTAGCACTGCCTCCTGACCCATGAGTCAAAATTATCTAACTGTGTTTACCAAGCAATTTCTAGCAGAGATAATACTGTACTTGCTGTTCCATCATATTCAATATATTAGCTTTACATAGGAGAACCGCTTTGGAAGATTCTCTGTAATGAGTGTAGAAATTTGCATATCTCCACATTTGCAGGGAAAGGTGGCACAAACAGAACCCATTGCTGTACTTCCGGTACTGTGGTCTTTAGTTCCTGAGCTTTTACAGGCTTAGAAAGCTCATGGCAAAAATAATACACTCCATTGTGTTGATCTTCTGCTTTGTCTACTTCCTAGGATAACTCCTTTAATATTTATAATAATTCCATGACAATGACCAGCAAACTTTTCTGTGGAGGATCATATAGAAAATATTTAGGCTCTGATAGTTAAGTAATGTTTCATTGCTGCAGAAGCTGTAGATGCTACTCCTCCTTCTCTACTCTGTCCTCTTTCTTTTTCTCATCCCGTTACTTCACTTTTTATTCTACACCTTGTAAGAATAGATAAATTTTGCTTACGTAACAGAACATTCTAGATCATTCTGAGGCCACATTTTTGTCTTAAGACTATGGTTTACTGACCCCTGCCTTAGGAAATGCCCGTCAGTAACCCGAAGCCACAAATAGGGACATGGAACCTTGAAGGAGCTTAGCTTCTTGTCCAGTGCTCACTGCTTGTAGACAGTGTTTTGATCTTCAGCCAATATCATCTCCAAAAGTGATGTCTTACTAACCAGGCAAAGTTGTTTCATGTCTCAGACGAGATTTGATTGACTTCATTGCTACTACTTTATTTAGTAGACAACCATGGTGGGACAGTGAGGATGCAGACGGTGCTAGTAACAATAGCCCTACAATTGGGTATTTAGTCCAGTAACTTGATGCTTTTGCAGGAGGCACACTGCTTCATAGACAAGGTGGGACAAAGATGCAGATAGGATGCCTGTATAAAGGCACCAATTCCACGAGTTAAATCTGATTATTATATATCACAAATATATACTAATAAAAAGAATAATTTGGGGGCAAAAATGAAACAGGTCAATGTTTAAAATGAAGGAATATTAATGTTACAATAAAAGACACACTGCAATTAGTCCTCCTCAAAATTCTCCACTTCATTTTAAACACAATTGTTCCATTCTTCTTGTTACTTCCTGAAAGAGTTCTGAAAGTCCTTTTTTATGAATGTCTATAGTTGTGCTATTGTGAGCTGCCCCAAGACCTCATGGAAACGGATTGCTGTCATTTCCTTTTGTTGAAGAAACTGAAGCTACAATATTAATATATGTTGGTCATGGATATCTAAAGAGATATAATTAGAACTAGAACAAAGGTCATGTGTTTGTGAAACCTGTAGAGGAAGAGGTGGAGGCAGCTCCTGACAAAATTGCAAAGAGGAAGCCAACCACTCAGAAGGAAGAAAGTTGTGTATACCTTTCCAGATCCTGTCCCAGTGATCCCAACCCTTCTGTGTCCAGCCTCAGTGTCCTGCCTCTTTCAAGTTTAAGCACCTAATACGCCACACACCTGGAATTTATAATGTCTCACATACCTATCCTCCACCACATACCTGTAATCCACCATTTACCCATAATCCACCCCTCCCGTCTACCGCCCCCTTGCTCATCTCCTAACACTGCATGATTCTACAGATCGTCTGTAACATCCAAAAACCTGAGACTTTTGAGGAATTTTCGACACCCAAACCACAGTACCAACTTTAATTCCTCCACCAGTCTTTGCACTGATCTCCATTGATCTCCTGGCTTATATAGACAAGTCACTCTGAAAACTGATGAGGTGGAAAATGTGATTGAGAATTGCACTGCTTCAGAATATACTTATTTTTGCAAGTTGAGCTACTCATTAGAACCTGCAAAACTGTTTTTGATAAAGCTATCATTAAAGGGGAACTTCTGGATTTTTGCTCGTGGTCTGTTTGTGCGATTATGTTTCTTGATTATGTTTCTATAGTATACACATTTAGAATATCAAAGCTATTGGAGGATAGCTTCAGTATATGTGTTGGTGATAAGAAAGAATGATTTGTCAGGGGTAGTGTCGCTCACATATAATTCCATTTACTTGGGAGGCTGAGGTAGGAGCATTCTAAATTATACTCCAACCTAGGCAATATACTGAGCCTGTATTTCAAAATAAATATATATAAAGGTCTGGGACGTTGGTGAGTTGTAGAGTCCTTGCTGACATTTGCGTGCCCTTGGGTTCAAATCCCAGTACTGGATAAGAAGAAAAAGAAATGATCATTTATATACCTCAAAATATAGAGCCGGTCACTAATTAAATGGTATTTATTTTTTTATGTTCAGCCCCTACCCTTTTAAATAAGATCTTATTTTCATTCCAAGATAATGTTGTAGTAGAATAAAATGCAAACATTTCTTCATTGAAACCATAGCTTCATATTACAAATGGTATTTGCAGTATGACATTTAAGTCTCTATAGCAGTGAATACAAAAGACAGAATTAGTAATATTGTATTATTTATGGTAGAATGTTGTTGTTTCTTCCATACCAGTATAGAATGCAGTGCCATATCCAGCATTAATATGTAATGCTAGCAGATCACTTGAGCATTTGTTGAGGTCTCCATTGATGCCTAATAGCCCTAATACTCATTATCAAGGCACAGTAGTCTTTCAAATATTTTAAATTTTAACATAATCAAATTTCCAGAAATAAACATTGTACTTAATGGTTTAGTAATTTTATGTTCTCAAAATATTTGTAAAATAATACATGTGTGTCTGTCACTAATATGTAAAATGGCGTACTATGTTTCTTTATGTTTTTATTCAGATATTTATACCTGAAATTTCCAAGTCATCTATTTTTATTGCTAATTAATGAGAAATTTATGAGCATTAAAAAGAAGAATTTTTAAAAATCATGTAGTAGCCTTCCAGATATTTTCTTCAAAAAGCAATATGTTAAGGTGTGTTAGTTGAATTAAATAAAATCATGAGTAAACTTTTGAATGGACAAGAAAAACGAATTCAAGTGATTAACTTCCGTTAAAAACATGCATTTATTGAAGAAAAAAAAAAAACTAGGAATTTCTGCTTCCCAGACACACGTGCGCTTGTTGGCACACAGCATTCCTCAAATTGCTTTGTTTTTTACACTGGAACAGACCAACACAAATCAGAGAGAACTAGAGTGAGAAAAATTAGTCTTTCAGATAATTGTGCTTCCAAACAGAGGAGCTGGCTGCAGACCTGAAATTGCTTGTTCTGTCATTAAGGCCACACCTGTTCTGTCACTCAACTCTGCATGCTTCTCTTTGACTTCATTTTCAGATGAGCTTGGGCATTTTCAGGGTGGTTTGACTGAAGAATAGGCTACATTCTCTAAATAGATTTACAGATAGTATCTCCTAATACCTTTTTAAAATAGAATTCACTTTCTCATAAAAACCTGTGTTCCTTCACCCTGAGGGAAATGGCAGAGACCAGAAAATAATCTAAATATGCCACCTGATCTGTGATGCAACCTTGTAGGTATCCACTTGGAGACAACACATTCACTTGTTAGGTTTAGGGTGTACTGGAGAGGGCAAGCCCAGCCCTTTTCTCATTTGTGTGTGCGTGTGTGTGTGTGTGTGTGTGTGTGTGTGTGTGTGTGTGTGGTGCTATAGATTAAGTATAAGATATATTTTCAATTTTTCATGTTCTTTTAGTATTTATTTATGTATGTATTTATTTATCATTGTGGTACTGGAAATTGAACTCAGAACTTTGTGCATGCAAGGTAAAATCTATACTACTGAGCTGCATTCCCAGGCCTTCCAAAATTAAATTGAACAAGATTAATATTGAAAGCTTTATGGTATCCTGAAACAAAAGGATGTTTCAAACATAGAATTCTGCTACACAATTTAAAAACCATGCTTATACTCTTGCAAGTATTTGTACTTTTTATAAAGATGTCCTGAGATTCAGTTTTATATCTTTTTTGGTTATTGCTCCAAATATGATTCTTAAAATAAACATCATTTATGAATAAGAATTACCACTCTTAATTTCAACTGAAGCAAACTAAAATATTTATCGAGTACCGTTTGCTTGGAGTCTGAAGGAAAAGAAGCTGTTACATGCAGGATTTTCTCCTTTGCATTCATATTTCTGTTCACTATTGGTATCATTGAGAATCTTTGAAACATTCAACTTAAACATGATGAAGACTCCCCAGTGACAATACTTATACAATTCTATATTTCAATAGGTTGAATCATTAAGCATAAAGTAAATCATTTGAAATTGACTACTTGCTTAAATTTTCATAAAGAAGTTATTTGAAAAAGTTGTGCAACACCAAAATTATAAAGGAAAAAATGTCATCTTTAGGAAAATAATCAGATTTTAAACTATCCATTTCTTATTCTATTTTCTCCCCTTCAGTCTACTCCCATTCCAGATATTTCTAGAATTTTGGTGAATAACAATTGATACTAAGTAAATATTTCTAATTTTATTGTACAAATTTTCTAAATCTCAAATCTTCTATATCTCAAATCTTGTCTCTGCAGTATGAGAGCCAGCTCCTATTTACAATATTCCTCGTTTTTTTCTCTTCCTTTATTTTAGCAGTACTTGTTTTGAATATAAAGACATTTTCATATAGAAAAGGAAGCCAGAGGTAGGGGAACACTCACCTGCGAAGGGCCTGCCTTGTATGTACAAGGTTCTGAATTTGACCTCTAGGACTCCAAAATAAAATAAACATTAAACCAAAAAAAGAAATAACAGGAGTCAAAAGATTAATTTACTCTTACATTAAATTGCAGGAATGAATCAGAATACCATTTTTAGAACAGGAAAATGTCTTTTAGGAGAAAAATGAAGTTATTTTTCTATTAATTTTTAATATATATTGTAAAAATCAATGAAACCCTTCACTGTTATCTTATAAATATTTTTACTTCCAGGACAATTTTCACTTTTATAGGTGACCATAATATAAATACGTAATACCTCCAAATTATATTAATCACTCATTCTGTTCTTTGAGAGTATATAGCAAAAATCTAACTTTTGCAAGTTCCTTTGATTAAAACTGCAAAGATAAAAGTAGGATTACTCTGCCAGGAGTGAACAATTCACACAAAGAGTTCAGGCTTTTCAGCTGACAGGATTTTAGCACACAGAGGGGAGCTGTCAAAATTACACTACAGGCAGTTTCATTGCATACAATGATGTATTTTAAAATATGTTGAAAGAATAAGGTGTAAAATTCACTGTCATCATCCTGGGAAAATGTTCATATTCTTTTACATCTCTCTGTGCCAACCTAGTCTTATGCCTGTATCATTTTTGATCTAGTTTCTGTAAATCTGTGTTTGCAATATTTCCAGATGGATTTATTTTCTTTATATTTTGGTCTGGGGAACAGTTGTTGAAATCAATCAACTAACTTATCACAGCTATCAGATTCTGCAAGGCCGGCCTCCTAATAGATCCTCATGGACTATGTATTAGTGAAAAGGAAAGAGAGGTTCTGATCAAAATTTTAAGAAAATAAGCAACCTCTTCTTTCTTTTGTTTAAAATTATAGCAATTTCACATACAGATTTTCATGTATATATTCATAAAAATATCTTCCTCTGACTCTTCATTATCATAAGTACTATCTCATTATACACGTAAAGAACTTCTTGGATCGCTCAACTATAATGGACCACGTTAGCGTGTTCTGCTCTTCGCTGAATTAACTTGAGATGCATTTATTGAACTATGACTCTTCTATCCAAAGACCTCATTCCAACTTTTCTGAGATTTTCTGAGATTTCTGCTTTTTCTGAGGTCAGCTCACTCAATAGATGGTGTGAGGAAGGCCTGATGGTGCCGCGTGGCAGCAAGCCATGTTAAGGGCATTCATTTTATGCTGACATGTATCTTGTCACACTTCATCATGGATAGCGTCTCCCCAGTCAAATTCAGGCTGCTTAATTTCACATCTTGGATGCTTCCCTGGGTTCAGAGATTGGGGATGAAGGGTTAGTTAACTTTTTCTGGCCTTTCTCAAGTGCCTTAACAGACTTTTCAATGTTGCATTTTGAGTTAGTGTGATAAGACATTTCATGATCTATCTGCAGGGATTAAAAAAAAAAAAACAGTTTAACATCTTAAATTTTTCTTAGCTTTTTGGAAGAAAACATAAAAATGCTGGCCAGCTTCCCGGCTGTGCACACCAGGGAGAGGCCAGTTTTTGGTGGGTCTCTGGTCTGTGCTATTCTTCTTACTTGTTACCTTCTCTGCTTCCTGAGGTAAATGTCTACCCACTACTTCTTCTTTGAATTAGTTCTAATATCACTTTTCAGGCAACATAACCCTTCTTCTAAACACATGATTTCAATTTTTATGGCTTTCACTATTTTCAGTTCCATTAAACCAAAGTGAAAAATAGAAAGAGGGTGCTATTTTGTTCAAGTTTTGCACACTTTATCGCATTAATGGAATTTCCCCTGCCTTTTTCACTGTTGATTTAGGGAAATCTGTGTCTGATAAACTGTTGTGTCATTCAGCTGACAAAGATCTTTTCAAGAACTCCAGGAATGTGTTTTTCTAGGAAATGCACAAGCTGTGTTACTATAGTTCTGAAAGTTACAGTATTTATCATTTAAGATCTGATAGTTGCCCAATGATTTTGATTCTGTTTTTTAAAGAAATTTTCATTTTTGATATTTTACCTATTTATGAGGATTTGATTCTTAATTTCTTGTATATCATTCATACATAGCTTCACCACAAATGTACTGATTTCTTATAATTCAAATCACTTCTAGGATAATAAAATAAGTATGAGCATTAGTATTATGATGTTAACTCTTAAGGAGTTTTAGATCTAATGTGTCCTATGAAAAGTCTTCAATAATAGGATTAATTTAGTTTACCAATAATATCAGGTTATGGAAGTAAAAAGATAATTCTGTTTAACTATCTTTAAAATCCTAGGAAATGTTAAATGCTAGAATTTTAATTAAGATGTGTGTGTATATATTTTTATTTATAAATGAGGATGCAGTAATTATGTTTATATAAAAATAAATATATACCAAATATATCTTTGGTGTTAATGTTTTTACATGTGTAAATCATTTCTGGGAACATGAAATTTTAAATATTACATATATTTTCATCATGGAATTATTTTCTTCTAATTTCTTAGAATATAATTCCTAAGCTACGGGTTTAATAAACATAAATGATTTGTAGTTTTGTTTCATATTTATAAGTAAGTAGAGTTACAAGTCAAAAAACAAAAAGAATGCAGGAAACTTGAATTCTCACCATTCGAAGTGCCTCATCTTTTTCTCTTTCCAAAAGTATTTTTATTTGTGAGTTTATATTCGCCTTTATAGCAGTGACCCTTTTTCTAAATATCACAAGAGAACGAGAAGAATGAAATATGACAATATTTTTTGACTCTCAGAGTCACGGTGTTGTTACTGGCCACAGGGCCATCTACCCAGGTTCTGTTGTTGACCAATGACCTAAATAAGGGCTGCCATTTATTATGGTACATAGTAAAAGTGATTTCATTCAAAGCCAGGTTTGAGAAAACAGCGGGATTACATGGCTCACATCACCATGTACCTGGTGTACAGGTACATAAGAAACTTTTATAGCATGGAACAGACAGAAGGACATAACAGAAAGATAATACCCATTTTGGAGGCTGTCTTTGTAGAAACAAATTGATAGACTTACTAAACAGCTTGCCCTTTTGATGGGGCCACAGTTTTTACAGCCCTGGAGAGAGGTCTTTAATTTCTAGGAGAAGAGTGAACAAGCAAGGGAGAAGAAAACCACTGCCAATGCTGCCTCCTGTCCGCACAGCTTGGTACCTGGTATCCTCATCCAAATCTCAGGGACAAAGGGAGGAGTTGCCTTCTAAACCCTTAAGGTCTGCTTTTAGGTCCATAAGGCCATTTTTCCCTCAAATTCAGGGTGAGGCAGTTTTGTGGTTATATTATTTTTCCTGTTTTTACAACTCAGGAAGTATGGAGCAGTTATGTCTCTCTAAAGAAAAAAATAAAACAACATCTAACTTTTAAAACTCCATTTGTCCATACTGTTTATAGTACCACATTATGTGCATCTTGAATCAAAAGGCATTCCTGAATAAACCAAAAAAGACATTACTTCTCAGTTAACATGAGAAGTAACTTTTGCCTTTTTGTATGCAAGAAATAATAATAAATGTTTTCAAAAGCTTACTACAAATTTGTAATTAAGGCAGTTAAAGAAACCTCATCCAAGGCTTCTGCCTTCCTATCTTGCCATCATTTCTCTTGGAATGTTGTTTTTCTCACTCTTTTGAATCTCCAGGGTCAATCCCATGGTACAAAAATAACATTAGATGACTTTCAGAAAAAACCTACAATTTGAGAATGACTCATTAAGTTATTTACGTTATTTACTTTTCCCTTTTGTTTACTAGTATTAATGAATAATATGTCAAACTATGTAAACACAACAATGGACTATCCCACAGAGGAGTTTTTGATCCAAGAATAGGAAGAGTAATTTTATCTTACAATTTCTGAATCTTTACTGTACAGAACTGTACTCTGCTGAACACTGACCATCTTTATTCTCGCTGTTTATTTCATTACCATACTTAGTCTGTAAGTTATGTTTAAAAAGTGTGCTTCTCTACATCTCTCTTGCTGTAACTAGAGCACAGCCTCAGAGGTGTCCGGTCTTACTGAGGCATGTCTTGTCCTCCATAAATTAGTGCTGAAACTGCTAGATGATTTCTTAGATGCCTGTTTCATCTCTCATTTTTTTGCTTTGTCTAATTAAGCATCTCAGTTATCTGTAATTGTGATTTATACTTATTAAAGGACTGTCATATTAATTAGGCCACTGGTGACATGTTAGGTCATGATATTTTTGTTTATTATTTCACATTTTTGGAAGTGAAGCCCAGAGTCTTTTACCTGCCTGGAGATCCCTACCATTGAGCTAGCCTACATCACGATGCTTTCTTAATAATCTAATATAGACATTTATGCCTTATAAAAGTGTGACTAAACCAAGGAAACCCTGAAATTACCTCTTAGAACAGGCTTGATAAAATGCAGAAGTTTTATTAATAATATCACAGTTTTAATAAACATATACTTTCACCTTTGTTTGTGTGTGTGTGTGTGTGTGTGTGTGATAAGTGCATAGAATAACTCCAGAAACCTACATGAAGTGGTAGAAAATAAAATTACCTTGATGTACAGGAGAATAGTAGATTGGTCAGACACAATTATTTCCTCTCCATTGAATATATAACATCAACAAATGAAACCTAAACAAATGACTAGTAATAAGAAACATTTTTTTAAATTAAAAGAAATGTCATTTTTTAGATTTGTGCATTAATTTTCTATCCTCGTTATAATAAATTTCCTCTAACTTAGAGGCTTAAAGAAAGCACATTTGTTATCATGTTTCTCCTGCAGAAAAGTTCTTACAAAATGCAAAGTTTTCTCTGCATCTTGGGAGGATGTAGTTCCTTGACTATTCCCGCTCTTGGTAGCAGACAAATGCCACACAGTTATGTGCACTGGAACAAGTGGGTCCCGGTCCCCTTCCCTTATCTCTGATCAGTCTCACCTGACATCACTTTTTCCTATTTTTGTGCCTCCTGTCACTCCGCTAAAGACTCATGTCATTGGACAGATGCTTTAGCTACTTTCTTGTCATTGAAACATGATACTTAATACCCACAACTTAAAGAAGAAAAAAATATCATCGCTCACAATTTCAGAATGTCTCAATCTGTGCATGGTGAGATGGCGAAGGTCAAGAGAATGCCAAGACTTTATCTCTTCTGGCCATGATCCAGTGACTTGGCCCCTCTAGCCACGCCCTCACTTCTTATAAGCACATGAAATCATCCATGGATTAAAGCTCTTGATTCAATTAGCCCCTACAATCAAATCACCTTCCAACTGCATAAGGTTTTTGGAAGTCATTTCGGATTCAAACCATAGCAACAGAATAATATCGCTGCTTGAAACTCAATTGCATCTGCAAATTCCCTCCTGCATTGTAAGGTAACCTGCGCATGATTGTAAGGATTACACAATGGGCCTCTACGGGGAAACTGCTATTCGGCTAGCCACAAGGCGGAAAAGAAGAAGAAGGAAAAAAAAATAGCCTGAGTTACTGTTAAGTCTTGAATCAGATTTTCTCATGTAATCAAAGAAGCTTAAGAACAGCCTCATATTTCCTGTATTGTTTGAACAACCAGCAGCATTAACCCATCTTCATGTTGACATCATTATTCCGCCAATTAGATTGGCTTCCAGTGCCCATCCCCGATCTTGGCCTCTTTAATCTAGATTGCCACGCCCCTCGTCCTAAACACATACTTACTGGAACATGAACAGCTATCGTAGTAACTTATTTTCTCTTTCCTATATTTAGATACAAAATAAATGATTTTCAGTCTCAACCCTTTGACCAAGGTGATATTTTGCATGCTAGAAAACTTTCTGAAATCTTTCATATTTGTTGATTTCTTTCTCGACAATTATTGCATTCAATTTCATACTAAGTTATTTCCATAATGTATCTTTGTTTTTAAGCATCATCACAATATGACTATTTAAAAGAACATTTGTATGTTATAATATATGCTCAGATAATTTACAAATAAAATTATGTGATGTCTCAGATTTGCCTCAGACTCCTCTGGGATGGGGAAAGGAACCTGGCAGGAAGGACAAATACAATCTCACCCCTGAATTGATACGTGTTAGAAGTGCGTAATAAGAATTTATATTTTATTTTCTCTTGTTTTAGTACATGTGTGGATTTTTTCCATCATTCTGTTATCATGATTTTTCTGCCCATTCCCGTAGGTCTGCAAACATCTGCTTCTTCTTATCTCTCACCTCCCGTTCCCTGCACAGCACCAGTCTACTTCTGCCCTTACCACAAATCTCAGCTTTCTCTTCACTTCCCTACCTGAGCTAGGCTTCACTTTGGCCCTCTTTCTTCCATCTATTCTCTAAAAAGATACATATTGCACTTGACTCTAATTGCACAATTTTAAATCCAGGTTAAAATATATCAATGGAGAAACACCATTATTGTGTTCATATGGAACTGTTAATTCTGGCTACAGAGTAGGAATGAAGGATGGAGAAGTACTAACTGAATGAAACACATACAAACACACCCACATACACAGACACATCTGCATCCACCCACGCACACAAACGCACACCATGCACACACTGCATTGCCTTTGTTTCAGGCTGCCTCACTTATTGCCTGCGTGCCCAGAGATGTGGGCACCTCCACTAGGGGGAAGGGGAGACGTCCATCAGTGACCTTTGGGCCTCCATCAGTAACTCATATCCCAGGTAAATCAAGCATGGAGCTATTTGAGGGCTATCTCATATTTCTCAAGATTCTCTGAAAATACGAAAGACTCATAAAGAGAAGGAGAGAAAAGAAATCAGAATTAATGGGTAGGCATCAAATTGACAACTTTATATATCTTTTCTCTGATGATGACTTTTGGTTGGTGTTTATATTGTGACCTGAAAGCTAACTTTATCAAAGGCAGGTGTTAGAGCTGGAGTGGAATTTGAAGACAGAAATGCAAGCTGTTATACTGTGAGCTGTGCCCAACATCTCAATGAGGAAAACATGGACCTTTTTTATCAGCAACAAATATTATTTTCAACAAGAAATTAAACTTTTTGGAGGAGGTTTAGATACTATTGGAGTGCTTTTACAATATAGAAAAGTTCTCTATGCCATTCTTTAATGTTGCTTTTTGTAAGTTCCCTTATTTTAACATGGAATCATTATTGTACAAGAGAGGGAGACATAAATTCCTATCATTGCAAAGTATGTAAAAGCAATTTGACATTATTATTAATCACAGGAGCAAAAGTGTGGCATTTATTTTATTTTATTTAAAGGGAAGACATGCCATATATAAGAGGCAAATAAATAAGATGCATAGTTGAAATTTAAAGCAAATAAACAGAAAAGGCCAACAAAAAAGTTGCCTAGAGGATCATAAACTATTAAACTTGTTTACTGCACTGAAGAGACAGCAAGTGAAATTCAGTTGAAAGATGATGTAACCAGAGAGACCGATGGGAGTTCTGTTGTGCTTTACTTTACAAAGAAAGTCATGCTCATTTTCCCAATTGGGGATCTCCTTATTTTATGTATGCCTTTTTATGCCTTAGTCAGTGGTGACATTATTCATATTTCTATGAGTTCATGTAAAATTTGAAAAGAACTGGATTGGGAAGAAAGCATTTGGTACCAATATATTTAATCCTTATTTATTAAAGGACTTAATATTTAGTACTTTATTAAAATTAGATTAGAAACCTGGGAATGTAACTCAGTAGCAAACACAGCACTATGATTTGGATCTAAAGTGCCCCCTAAAGGCGTGTATGCCAAAGGCTTTGTCACAAGCTGTGGAGCTGATACAAAGTGGTGGAACATTTAGAAGGTAAGGCCTAGTAAAAGAAAAGTCACTAGGGGCATAACCCTGTGTGGTGCTGTGGGAGTCCAGCCCCTCACTCTGTCTCTCTCTTGAGGCTGCCATGTGGTGAGCAGTTGCCTCTTGCTCCCTGCTCCCTGACATACAGTTCTGTATTTTCACAAATAAATGGTTCTTGAGATTTTTTAGCAGCTTGAGGTATCTGAAAAACAAAACAAAACAAACAAAACAACAACAAATACCACCCCGCATAAGTTGAAATATATGCACTTCAGTATACAGAAGGACTCAAAGAAAGTAGAGCAGGAGGACCATGGGTAGCCTTGCAGGGCGGCAGTCTAGCTGGGAAGCACCCTCTTCCTCTCTGACATCATCTTGCCCACTATCACTGTGATTGAACTTTTGAAAAGTCTCCCTTCTCAGAATGTCAGTCTCCTCGTTCGAATATGTGGGCCCGGGACCATAAGCTATCAAATGTCTATCTCTCGCCCAATTCTATGGCTCTGTAAATGCATTTCTCGGCTCAGATACACATGGGAAGTGACGATAGTACAAAGAGAGAAAAGCTTTTTCCTCTCCTGAACTCTAGTCATGTCTTTTCTATATTTTATCTTTAGTAGAAAATTGCACAGAGTTATTCAATGAAATAGAAATTAAATGAAAGTTGAAAAAGAGATTGGAAATAGAGATATAATGGCTTTGGGGAATCCATGATAGCCTTTGGATTTTTGCTACAACACCAGGCACTACTGACCAGACTCGAAATGTCTACAACATTGGCATCCCTGAGACTGAACAGCTTACATTTTTTATTTCAAAGCACAAATTGCTTTTAAAAATCTTTTATTCCACAAATTATTAATTCCCCCTACCCTCTCAATGTGGATAAATTCTAAATCCCGGAGACAAATGTTTTACTTTCTCTTTCTGTACTCAGTAAGGGAGATCTTTTTTTTTCCAAATTTCAGATATAATTATTTCAAAATCTGATCAGTGCTAACTTTACTCTTCTCCCATCTCAAAAGAACAAACAAACACATAAAGAAGCAAACAAAAAACAAAGTGGAAAACATCATTGAATGCTATTTGTAGTTGTTTCAAATGTAAAAAAAAAAGCCTCTTTTAATATCAATCTATTTGTTCCTCAAAAGTATGCATATACCATTACCATACAATGTGGTAATTCTACTCCCAGAAATATATTAAAGGAAATATACATGAAAATATGGACATGAGTAATCATAGTGCAGCCAAAAATACAAAATAAGATGCAAGATATCTATCAATTGTTGAGTGTAAAAATAAGATGTAGAATGTGCCCACCGAGAGCGCCACCTAACGGTAGCAGTGGCACTTTTTTTCAGATGAAGATGGCAGATCTTTCAATTTCCTGAACTTTTATCTGACCAGGTGACTAGACAAAGAGGACAAAGAGAGACAGGAGGGGTAAAAGTCACACCACAGTGACAGAATTGACCTAATACCTTAGGTTTGAGCCAATACCTTAGGTCTTATCATGAAGTTTGTGCATGTTGGCAATAAGAAAAATGGAGTGCGGCGGGGGGGCGGGGGGGTACTTATGATTTAGGGATTTAAAGTCTCTATCCATCACAATTTCTGTGTGCTTTCTTCATGTGCTTGTGGAGAGACCAGCTATTTTTGAAAAAAAAAAAAAAAGATTATTGAAGCCTCTTTTTTCTGTCCTCAATGCTTCCTATTTTCATCCCTTGTTTGGGCAGGTGAGTTCTTGTGAGCTGTTTCTCACATACATTATCGAATGTTATTCATCAAGAGAAAAAGAATGAATTAGTGATTCATTCAAGACAAGATTAGAGAGTTTAGAAAAATCAGATTGAGAGAAAAAAAAAGCTGATGGCAGAAGGCAACATACTGTATAATTCATTTTTTTTGCAATGCCTAGAATATGCAAATCTACAGACACAGAAATTGATGAGTACTTTCCTAGAGTGGGAATAGCTTGAAGGGAAATGCAGTGAGGAAAGTGCTCCGACATCCATGGTGCTGGTGGGTTACGTAATTCTGTGAATATACTAATAAACAAGTGTATTTTTAAGTGAAGGAATTTTATGGCATATGAATTATATCTCAAATTATATTTGTGAAACTGTATGCATATATGTATAAATTGCATATGCTTATTTCTGTGCAAAGGTTTCATATTACTTAGTGTAAATATGAATACTATCTAACTCAAATCCCTCTAATTACTAATTGATACTGTTTTTGCTTTGTTTTATTCTGGAGA
The DNA here is from genome assembly GCA_004027205.1 of Ctenodactylus gundi. Lineage (NCBI taxonomy): Eukaryota > Metazoa > Chordata > Mammalia > Rodentia > Ctenodactylidae > Ctenodactylus > Ctenodactylus gundi. The sequence goes on from PVKB01000708.1 coordinate 562,504, forward strand.
AAAACTTTCCCTTCATCCTGCTAGCTGAGGTGTCTGGGGATTTGAGAAATACATAAATCAACAAAAATAAAGGCACACATTCTTATTAGTAGTCGGGGCACGTGGGAGTTCACAGAAAGAAGTGAACATAAAGAAGCAGGAACATTCTGGAGTACATATGCGCTGTTAACAAAACTGAAAGAAGGGAATTTGTGCATCAGAGTGTGATAATTGTGAGAAACTGAGTAGGAAACATGAGAGACCCAATGAAAGACAAAGACTGTTTCCTTCAGACCTGTTTAAGCAAACTATGCTGCTGGTCTCCGTCTTCATTGGCAAGGTCACTCTTTTCTTGTATCAGAGCTCAAGAGGAAGGTCACTTCCTCAAGGGAAGTTTATTTCATGCTTTTAGACAGACCAGCAAAGTCCAGAGGACTATTATTAAGTCTGTTGATTCTCAGTTGCTTTCAGTTCAAAATAATCTTCATGCTAAAAAGAAGTATGTTGTGGCTGCATTTTCTGATCCCCTTCTTTTTCTTGTCTTCTTTAACTGTACCATAGGGCCTTTAAGTTTTCTCTTTTTCTTTCTAACTATGTGATGGAACTTCTCATTAAGTGTGTTTTCTTTATTTTTATATGTTTCACAGGAACTTAAGTTAAAATATACAGAAGCAGCAGGAAACACTGTCCTCTAGATTGTACGATCCATAAAATCAGTTCTTAAAATTTAAATTCTGCTGCAAAAAAGAATTAAGAGGAAACTGGGATGAAACTTTATTTTAATGTATATCTTTATAAGAGACAATACTAATGAAAAATAAATAAAATGTTATTTTTAATGTAGATAGTCATTTCCAAACAGCTGAAAAGCTCACCGTCAATAAATAATAATTCTATTGTTAGTTTAAAAAAAAGAAAACCCTCGGGGCTGAAGGAATAGCACAGCCATTAGAACGCTTAACCCAGAGTTTGAAACCCCAGCACTACATCAGCCAGCCATGGTAGTGCACACATATCATTTGAGCACTCCTTAGCCTGAGGCAGGAGGAGAGCTGTGAGTTGAGGCCAACATGGGCTGTGTAGTAAGTTCAAGACCAGCCTGGAGTACAGAGTGAGAGATCCTGTCTCCAAATAAATGAATAAATGAATAAATAAATAATAAAAAATAAAAAACAAACCCTGAAAAACCTGAATTGGTCCATATACCGCCCTGTGGACCAAAACTGGAAGCCTTCACAACTCCTTTACAAATGAAATTCAGTGAAAGTTATTAAGAAAATTTTAAAATGTTGTTCTTAATAAGGAAAGTAGATAAATTAGAAATAAACCTAATAAAACTTTCTTAGAACACACATACACATATAGGTATATCTGTGTTTCTTATAATACATTAAAAATAACTTTTACCTATTAAAGATAATTTAAATAAATGGAATTTTTTTTTTACAATTCTATGTGAAGATCCAATATTTTCAATGGATATTTTTCACATTAATTTATAACAATATAATTCTAATCAAAAGTTCATCACATTTTTCTTTAAAATACAGAAAAAATGAAATAAAGAAAAAATATACTTTTTAGTTAAAAATGAGAACTAATGGAATAAGCATATTACACATTCAGAGATACAAAGCTACAGTTCATAGATGCAGGCAGTAAAGACATCCTCGTAAAAATCCAAGGAGTGAGAAATTGGAAGATTTCATTTTATAAGAATATTCTTGTTAAATCATTCACACAGGATGTCTGCCCTCATTTTACCTCCTGAAGCTCTTTTTGGGTAGATCCCATTTTATTTGTTTGCTTGTTTTTCTTGAGTTGATTAGAATGAAATCCTGGGCCCCGCTACCTGCTAGGCAAGCACTGTTTCTTTGAGTCAAAATCCTTGTGCAAGTTGCTCACTGAAAGTTATAAAGAAATTTTTATGGGATGTATTGAGATTTTAATTGTCATTTGTTATAATTGCTGGGAATTTTTGCAATGAAAATTCTCTTGATGAGAACATGAGTTTGTACAGTCACTGGTGTTTTCCAGGCTGTGTTTAGCCCTCTCCCCATGTCCTGAGAAGCAGTTCTGGGGGAAGGGTCAATACCTCTCCCTCAGTTCAAACTACATTAGCTGTCCCTTCCATGTCCCACCTTTCAATTCGCTAGATTTCTCCTTAGAAGAGTATGACAATGATGGCAAAGCAACCTCAGGAACTGACTCTCTGCAATCTTTGGTCACTTGCCTCTGGTCAGTGCTTGTTACAATTAGGAGAAAGGACATAGTTATTTCACGCTACTTGAAGCATTGAGCACCCTCAAGCCACATACTTGCTCCCAGAAGAAACAAATACAGCATTTAACTGGACTGTTCACTTTAACCTGAGTATAAGGATGACTTTTCCGAAAGCTCTTATTGCCACTGTTGGAGTTCTAAAATTTGGACATGTGTTTTTCAAGGGATTAATATACTAAGACTATTTGAGGAAAAAAAAATGCTATTATATGGACAAAATATGGGATTTGAAACCAAAAACATTGCTGGCTTACTGACTGCATATGCTTAGGCATGTTTCTTAATCTGTTCTACATTTTTGGTTTAAAATATTATAGTGTTCAAAGAAGATGCATTTATGGTTATTGTTATATATAATTAAAGCTACATTTAAATAGCATACATAAAATCAATATTATTTTATTTACTGAGGATGTCTTGAGTCAGGGCAAACTGAAAGCTACACTATTTTTATTCACAGGAACCACAGATTTTCAAATCCATTCATATGTAATGATACATGATCAAAAATAGAAATGTTTTGCAGTGTGTATGTAACATAGCTAAATGGGTGGTTTTATAATTAAGGTAACCTGAAGTTTTTAATAAATCGTATTAAACATAGACCGCTAACAGTGCACATTGGTAGCTTAAGCCTTTTGTAATTGTGCATTTAGTGTTCCAGTGAAACACAGCCAGTGAATGTGCAATATTCTTTGTTACCATTATGAGGGACTGTGTATATTATAGCTTCTCTCCCTTCTCTTCTCTTAGCTGGGAAAATGCTGGGAGCAACAGCAGCTACTATCAACAGGGAGCTATATTAATTATTTGAAATGTGCCTCATAAGAGGAATCAGCAGAGTTTATTACAAGTCGAATATTACTTGAAATGGGAAGGTTACTCTAACTGTGATCATAATCTATGTGTCATTAACTTTCCTTGTTTAGGAAAGGAGATTAACAGCCCTGTAAATTGCTATAGTAAATGTGTGAAATATAACTATTCCCATGTATAAAGAAAGCGGTGGGTATTTCACGTCTTCCCAAATCTTCTTTACATAAAGGAATTCAGAAAGTGAACCAACTCAGTAATTATGGATTCTGGCCACAAAATTCTAATTGCTTCCTGCATCACCATACAACTATCACTATTTTCAGCCTTAGATTTTTTTTTTTTTAATCTAAGCCAACTTTTCTTTTTTAAGACAAGCTTTCTGTATGTTGCCCAGGCTGGTTGCAAATAAATTAGCATTTTTTAAATCATAAGACAAAACATATCGTGCAAAGCAGTGTGTGAGCAGAGAGCACACCTTGGAAGTGGAAAATGGGCCCATCTATGTATTTTTTGAGTTACAGTTAGTTCGTTTCTTCTATCAAATATAATAAAAAAGGTAGAAATATTTACTATTCAAATAATGGAAGAAAATAGTCAAAGTAAATGTAAATTAATCTGGGCTGTGAGTTGATCTACACAAATGTGACTTGAAGTATTACAGGTGTATTGGGTGCTCATCACTGATGTTGAGGGAAATATCCAGAAATTGGGAGTAATTGTTTATGAATACTGGAGCAAGTTGACAGAGCAAATTATTTGAACAGTAAAAAATGAGAACTTAAATACCTTAAGGCTTTCAAGTTCTTCTCTCTTTTATATAATGTGTGTGTAAGTTTGTTATCTAACAAATTTAACCAAAAAGAAAAAAAAAACTTGATTGAAGAAACAATGATTTAATTATGTGATTTCTGGATTAGACATCTTGTATTTATGTTGGCTAAATATTAGTTAATGAAAAGTAACATTTACTAACTCAAAATCTCAATCCAAAATTTATTTTCTGCTTTTAAAGAAATAGGACTTCATGTCTACACTTGATAATGGCTATTAGATCAGTATAAATTGAGATAATACATCTTAAGAACAAAAATAAAAATAAAAAGACCTAAGTTTCTTCCTAACATTTCTCTTTGTGTGTGTGTTCTCAGGGCAGACGCACCATGGACAAGTTTCCTACATCTCCCCACCGGTTCACCTTGACTCTGAGCTAGATAGACCCATTGGTAGAGGTGAGTTTTCTCTCTGATGAGAGTGATTATCAGAGATGGTGGCAGATGTGCACTTTGTTAGGTTGTACCTGTTTAAAACTTTGAGGGGGAAATGAAGTGTGTGAATGATGTGTTGCTAAAGCCAGGCTGATACATTACCGTATGAAATTTTGTTCTGTGAAATGCTTCTGAACCAAAATAAGATGTGATCAAGAAGGAGAGACCACTAGTTACTCAACTAATGCTAAGAGTAGATTATCAACTTTGATTGAGTGACTACCATGTGACCTTTGCCTTTTCAATTAGATTTTCTTATTACTCATCTTTTTCATTAATAATGTTTTAACCAAAATTATTTTTGTAGATTGATATTTGATTATTTCTTTTAAAAGTCATTTTAATATTACTAGAGTGACATTTTTAAAATACAAAACAAAAGTATGTGTTTTACATTGATATTATTTCATTTTGAGATTTTTAGCCACACAAAATAAAAACTGAAACGTAACTTTGCTAGCGCAAAATTTAAATACAGAATTTATTTTTCTGTTTTTAAAGAAGTCTTTATTCCTATTCAAAATAATTTACAGTGTTCAAAATTCATGTGATATAGATATATCTTGAAGCTATAAATACCAACTATTCCAAGATTAATGATTTTTTTCTTGATGTCATATAAAAATTATATGTATATGGACTTTCAGAAGTATTAATGTCTTGGTAAAAGTCATGGGCCTAGTTTAAGCCTTTGTTCTGACCAGGCTATTTTAGGCTACATTCTCTGACGGTAGGTGTCTACCTGAGTTTCAAGCTTCTTGACTATGCTCAGCTCCTTGGCTCAGGTTCCCCTGCCTGGGCTGGACAGGACTTCTGTGTACACTTCTCTGCTTCTCTAAGAAATTGCACTGAAGACACTGCAGTTGAATTCTGCCATGTACATGTTCCTTCTCCACACCTTATATTCTTTGAGGAAAGAAAACATCAAAATTTCTTTCCCTTAGCCATTTGTCTAGGCTGGATATGTAGCAGAAGCTCATACAAAGATTGCTGTGCAAATGACTTACTGAAAGGAAAGGAAGACCTAAAAAAAAATATTCTAAAGTTCTAAAAAATAATTGCATATATATTTCTCTAGGGAAAAAGTGAGCAGAGATGTTAAGTAAATTTTATGAAAAGGAGGCAGAATGAAACGAAACACAGATACATGAAACAACATGACATTTTTAATGGGGAAAAATACTTCGGATGTGTTTGAAGTTTTCCCCGAGTCAGTGACATGCTATCACATTATCAAGTTTCAATGTGGTGAGGACAACCCTAATGTGAGTGTAGATGATGAGTTGGTTGAGGAGTAGGTTGGTAGATGAAAGCAGATCAAATAGCTTGAAAAAGGACAGCGGGACAATGAGGAGTATGTAAAGGACAATGAAAGAATAGGAAAAATATTTTGAGAAACATACCATTTGAAAGAACATATTGAGAGAAAGGGGCATACAGGTATCTGAGATTTCTAAGATGAAATCTGTTTGGATGTTCTTATGGGTTGAATCCCTGTATTTCCTCCAAAATTTCTGTTGACACTTTATCTTCAATGCAACAGTATTAAGATGTGAAGCCATCAGAAAGTATTAGGATGAGGGACCTGCTATCATAATTGAACTGATACTATGATAAAAGTGCAGGGAGGAAGCTATCTAGGTTCTTGTCTTGCTCTTCTATGCTCTGCAGTGTGAGAATATAGAAAGAGGTACCATCTTAGGTAAAGAGAACAGTCCTCACCAGACATCAGATCCACCTGCCTCTCTATCTTTGGCTTCTCAGTCTCCACAACTGTAAGAAAATAAATATCTCTTCTCAGGTATTTTGACATATCAGTACAAAGTAAATTAAAGACATGCTTATTGCGTAATCCTTCATTATGAGGAATAAATGTGAATTGTAAATCGGTGCACTGATTTAGTTATGTTAGTTACTTATAGAATGTTCTTATCAAATAGGAGCCTATTTATGCAAGTTGGTAGCTTTAATATAATTCCATTCTTATGACATTGTCTTAGTTACTTTCCTTTGTTGCAGTACAATACCCACAATTCAAGAGAATACAGGTTTATTTTAGCACATAGCTTCTGGAGATCTTAGTGTATTCATGAGAAACTGGGGCAGGAGTATATTTTTTGATGTATCACATCCTTAGTAACCCACTTTCCCAACCAGACCTCACCTCCTGACAGTACATCAAATCCACAGATAATCCACAACATCCAAGCTTGTAAAACTCTTGAGTCACTTCAAATCCAACTCATAATAGGCATGGTCCCAGTATGATTTTAGAGACAGTATTTTAAGGTCATGAATAGAGTAGAATAACAGCAACTTTAAAACATAAACCTCTATTATTCTTATAACAGTTGACTGACTTATGTGTGCTTATGTAAGTGGGGATATAATTGTATTAGTGAATTGGTTGATTTTGGAATCAAAGGATGTCACTTTACGTGAATGATTGGAGGCACAGAGATTACTCAGGGTCCGGTTTCTTGAAACCAAGATAGGACCAAAAAGGCTGACCAACAAAATCTCCCTCATGAAGGGAGGGCAGACATTTCTCTCTTACTTATATGAGGCAAAAGAAGTTAAAAAAAACTACTTAGATAATGAATCAAGTGAAGGCCTTCACATCTCACCACAACCTGCCTTAGGTGCTAAACATGAAGCTTGAAAACCTCATGTTTACCGTACTTTGTTTTGGCCTCACTTTGATTTCATTCCATTCTGTCCTCCTCTATGTCTTTAGAATGGAAACATTTGCACTGTGCCTTCATACACTGGAAGACTTCCCTTTCTTCTTGAATTATCCAAGGCCTCAGAGCTAAGAGTTTGTCTTGGTCTCAGGGGAGATTTTGGACTTGGTCTTTTCAGCAGTGCTTGAGTCCTCAAAGTATTGGCAACCCTGAACATGAATTGAGTGCATTTTGAGTTATGAGATGGATAGAAGTATTTGGGTGACCAAGGGCAATCTCTTATTGTTTAAATCGAAAATGTTCCCCAAAGGGCTTATGTGCATGTGCTTGAAAGATGATTGGGTCACAGCATCTTATGCTTATTATTGGATTCATCCTTTAATGGGTTCAGTAGCTGACCATGCTGCTAGCAGAGAGTGCCTGCATAGAGTTGCGTACTGAGAGCCTTGACCAGAATGCTGTACTCTTGTCACCAGCTCTTCTCTTCCCTTTTGCTTCCCGGCTCCTGTGGCATCAGCAACATCCCTTCAGCAGGCCCGTCCACTGTACCCTTTCTCCCTTGAGTACTCAGTAGGCTATTGTCTGAATCTCCTAAAACTGTGGAACAACAGCAACAACAAAAACTATTCTCCTTTTAGGTGTGGGTTTCATGTATTTGGCCCAGAGACAAGAAAATAACTAACACATTACCCAGTAATCATCAAAGCATAATATTTACCCAAAGTTGTTCTCTCTACTTTAAAATGACTGACTTAATGTTTTTTGTCTTTATACCTTTCTTCAGTATGAATCAACTGTGAGATCCACCAAAATTGTCTTGTGGTTAATTATGTTGCTATTATAATCACTAGCTCATATGACACAGCCCTGCAACTTTTGTAAAAGGAACATTTAATTAAATGAGGATATAACAAACTTCCAAAATGCTATTACAAAATAATCTTCTACATTTTTCTTAACCCTACTGCATATTTCACATGCAAATATTAGAAAAGGTAGATAGCCAATGATATTAGTTTGAAACTACAAAATATGTTCATTTAATTATAAAGAATCATCTTCATTAATTATTTTTAAATATATTATACGTCATTGTAGATAATAATATACAGCCGAATTATACATGTAAGCAATGCATATATTAACTTGTCTCTCTTATATGAGAGAGGTGGTTGTAGGGAGGAGACAGAACAGAATGTATCTTATATTTTATAGATTTTTATATAGCATGAAAAACCAGGCTGTTTAAATGATTAAAATTCTATTTGGAATAATTTTTGTAAGATTGTATTTCAATATCTTTTAAACTATAAACTAATACTAGATAACAACCTTAGCTTTTCTGTGATCTTTAACATATGGAATCAGGAGAAATACTTACTATCACTTTCCTTACTCAACCAGCCTGTGGTGCATATATTTCATCCCTTTCCCATCCTGCAGCAATTTCCCAGTGTGCATATACATTAATATTTTGGGAATTGATGCTTATATATTCATTCATATTTTATTGACTTGATTATATGGTCATAGAAAATCATACTTATTTTTCTGATATCTGTCAGCAATACAAAACAAAAACCATGTCACATGTGTTACTGTTCTTAGTAACTTTGGCGCAGAAAACCTTTCTACTAGAATATAAATTAACCAGATAACAGGAAAGACTGCTTTATATAATTTACTTTTTCTTTCTAGGATTTTTATAAATATCTTTTTTATTTGATGCTATCCTTTTTGAATGGTAATTCTGCTTTGCATGTTTAAGACAACAAAGTAATTATTACTAAGACTGGAACTGTGCTTTGAGAAAATGGTTTTAAAAACATATATGCATATTTAGATACATAGTTATGCATCTATATTGTTGATATTACTGTCTCCCTTTTTAATAACTTGCCTGTGAGTACTTTTTGGTTTAATCCATGCATCAATATCCAAGTTTCTATTATTTTACTTGTAATTATTTTATGATGGAAATATTTTTGATAATAGTGAATGTGTTTATCAAATTTTGCTTCTTTTTAAGTGTCATATATATCCAATGTGTTTTCAATAACCATATGGAATATATCATAGCAGCTTATAAAATACCCTTGAATAAAATGTTCTACTCTTGATACTTGCAAAGTTGTTGTTGTAAATAAACTCAGTGGCACTTACTCACTAATGAGTAAATTTGAGAGATTCTTGTCTCTAAAACTAATGTGATCATACACAGCATTTGGTCTCATAATTTATGCCTGTGATGACTTTATGGGCATTCTTCAGATTACAGATTTTATTACTGAATAGGAGTATAAATTCCAATAGTTTACTAGTGCATTAATGTCACAATACATTACAAGGTAATTAACCAGGGCTGCCACTATAAATAGATAAATAGTCACAGCCTTCACTATAAACTACTTAATAAAAATAAGGTACTGAATCAGCTTTCAACATTATAGTAATTTTTCTTGACTTATGCCTCATTAATCAGGGCCCCCCAAAAAAGCTTCATCTGGGAGCACTGTTATTTTGAAATTTTTCATTATTAAAACAAGTTTGTTACAATTTTATAGTTAATTTATTGAGATTGGTTATATACTGTTATGTATGCGTATGAGTTTAGCTCTTTTTGGCGGCCCATTTCCCAGTTTTTATGTCAGTGGAAATGAAAGAAAAAACTATTTTGACAGTTTTGTGGCTGATTTGTGAATAAATACACGGTCGTTCTCATTAGGGTTTAAAAGATCGCGGTTCTCAAACTCACCTTCTCCAAGTCAACTTTCCTTACGGTGACCTTTGTTTTGTTTCCTACTGCTCACAGACCAAATCCCTTACCCCAGAATTATATCTGTATTACACTCCGCATCACCCAATGAGGGGGATCCTGTGGGGCTACCATAGAATCCTGAGCCGAGGATTGAACCATTTTATTGGAGATTGAAATAGGCCACCTGGGGCACACTCTTCTTTTGAGACTTCTTGTTTGGGTCTTTGGTTGTTTTCCCAGACAGTTTGGTAACACCTTTGATAGTCAATTACAAAATCTAACCTAAGAGTTTTTTTGCACCGTTATCAGTTGAAGTTAAATAAAAGTATCAAGAAAAGACATTGATTTCTAAAAGTCTTCTGTTTGTGATAGTTTGAATGTTTTGCCTGTAAAAATTTTTCTTGAATTTTCAATGTACTCTACCTTCCAAAATGGTAAGCTTCTTTTTTCATGAAGCTGGAAAATCAGTGTTACCTTGATGTTGTGTAGTTATTCTTTAGGGAGAGTCTCATTTAAAGGTCTAATATGAAATACTAATTTGTACATTTTCTAATTTTGACAATTAAGTTTATGCTCTGAGAAAAAGCTTAAATATTTGCTCATATTGGAAAAAATACATTTTTCTGTAATAAATGGAATAATTTATACATGGTTCAACTGGCACATAATCACTGAACTAGAATAATGCCAGGCATTAATTTTCATGTGTGAATTGAATTACATTCAGCAAATCCACATACTGAAAATATTTTTTTTTAAGTTCAAAATAAGCAGATGGTCTTGCCTGGTACGTGTACATTAAAAAATATTCTATAGTTGAAGACTCAGTATCTTAAATTAGAGATATTAGCACACAGTATTATCCAGTGAAATGTAAAAACATCTCAACTAGTTTAAAATAAAATGAACTCTTATTCAAGAGTTTTCAAACCTGTTTTCTAATTTTTTACGGTGGTGTTTTTCTAACTTATCTGGTTAGTACACATTATATGAGAAAACACAGATTTCTTACTTTTAACCACCAAAAGAATAAAAATTAAACCTGCATGTAACAGAACACCCTGGTCATGTCAACACTGTGTTTTTACACTTGTTAATGCCACACAATTTGGGAGGGTACCATTTCAAATACCCTATAAATATTTTGGCGATCTAAGCAGAGGACGTACCTTCTTAATATTTGTGTTAATCACAACTCCATTTATTATGCAGCTTTTAGTGTACACCAGAAAATAAAATATTTAATGAACATTTTCCTTTTCAATCTCACAAGAATCCATACTATTAAATTTTTGTACAGATTTAATGTTCATCACAATTACATTTCTATGACCATGCCTCGTACAATTACAATTACACTATTACAATACTCAAGGAATTTATGCTGAAATTTAATTGAAATTATAATAAAAAAATCACAGTAAAATGTACTCGTTACCTTTTGTTATCTGGAATAAGTATGCGGGTTCTGTAAGCATAGAACACTCTTTCCAAATATGTTACTATTTAAAAGCTAACATTTACAAAATGAAACAAGTTATCACGCTCCAACTAGTCTCCTGTGGCTTATTGTTCATGTGCTGAGAACAATTAACCCACAGCTTACAATGATCTAGTAGTTTTTGTTTTATATTAGATAACTTGGCCTGAAAGTCTCTAAATGACCCCGGTGAGAAGAGAAGAAGCGGTGATCAAAATTAGTTTTCTACATTGGTTCATGGCATCATATTTTAATATCCAAAGGTCATTAAATAAGAGGCATGATGCAGTAGAGCTATGGGCATTCTTGTTCAGAGTCCTTGTGTCTCAGAATGCCTCAGAATGTAGTGAGGATTCTTGACTTGAATGCATGGTTCCCTGTCGTTAGTGTTGTGGAGCTGTTGTTAAAGGAACAGGAAAATCACTTGGATTGAAATCTCTGTGCAACTATGATGTGACCCCATTTGCTGAACTTCACCAGTCCTCCACTACACACCCTCTGGGACCCTGCGCACTTCCTCCTAAAATTACCACTGCCTTGTTTCCCTATGACTGTTACCATAGAGCCCACAACTTCTTTCTCTCTGTCTTACCTTGTCTTTAGTCTCATTTAGAAAGGTAGGAATAAAGTTCTTTAATCTGTTCCTGCAAGAAAACAATAAATATTTTCTGAACATTACAAATTTTATAGGAACCTATTTCTAGTGTAATAGTAATAATAATACAAAAGTTTAAAAATTCTGAAATAACTAAATTTGCCTTCATATCTGTTACTTTAAGTATATTTACGTGGTATAGATTTAAGTTCATTTAACGTAGCAATGTGACATAGTTTTAACTTTGTTTTATTGTTGCAATTCACTTATTAGGTCACTGGTGAAAATTTATCCTAAGAAAACTGATTGATGTAAAGATAACCCTGTGAATGTACAAACGTGTACCTTCCAGTATTCAGCTAAGGCATTTGGAATTTAACTTTTTTTTCTTCTTTCCCAAATGTACTAGTCTTTTGAACTATATGCTTTTAATTATTTTCCAATGTGAACTGGTGGGTAAGGCCAAGGCCAGATTTAAGAATAGCAACAAAGATATAGCAAAATATCGGAAAAAAAAAAAAAAACTTTTAGTAAATATCCCAATAAAGGGATTGGTTGAATTCAGAGAAGAGGCATCAAGATTTGACTACTGCGACCCATTCAAGGGATAGGAAGCTGAGTTAGAGTGGTGACTTAAGTGAAATGATTTAGATGTGGAAGATTAATATGTTAAATACTGTATAGCCTCTCTGACTTGAGAAACCCAGAACACAGACATTCTATAGAACCACAGGAAGTGAGAGCTGGAGTTGGGAGAGGAGAAACAGAGGGGGTGGGTGGGTCAAAAATGGGAAGGGATTGTAAAGTTGATATGATACATATGTGCACGAAATACCCAAAATCATTGTAAACACTATGTATTGCCTATGTATATTAATAAAAATAGTAGGAAAAATTAAAAATAGCTGACCCTATATATTTTACTTTGTTTGTTGTGATACTAAGATAGAACCCACAGCCTCAAGCATGTGGCATATGCTGTATTACAGAGCTACATCTCAGCAATTTAACTTTACTTTCTATGCCCAAAATAAAACTAACCCAGGTCTCTCTTGATCCCACTTCCCCATGACAGACAGTGGTAATATTGTTTAGGTTTTACTGTAGATATCAACTTCTTGACTGAATTCGGAGTGGGCAATTATATTTGTTCTCTGCTCTATTTGAAGAATTGATATGGTGGATTATTTTTTCACTAATTTCCAAATCCCACAAAGGGGGGGGGGGGTCATAATGTATTATTTGTGTAAATGAGCAAACAGAGACAAAAAGGTTCTTTAAATTCTTAAAAGTAAGATAGTAAATGAAGCCAGGACTCAAGAGTAGGCACCTGTAAATATCTGCTATAGTGGGCTGGGGGTGTAGCTCAGCAGTTAAAATGCTCGCCTAACAAAGTTAGGCCCTGAATTTGATTCCCTACCAACCCATTAACCATTCATGGTGGCCTACACTTGTAATCTCAGCACTTGGGAGGCTAACACAGGAGGATTGCTGTGAGTTCAAGACCAGTCTGGACTACAAAGCAGACACTGTCCAAAAAGAAAAACAAAATTTGCTATTGTACTTTGTTATTTATCTAAAGGAAACATAAATTGATTTTTGGTATTACACCATACTAAGTCTTAGTGAAACATATTAGTGGCAAGATCGGAGGGAATCTGATCATTCCTAGTACAATTTTTATGACAATCTTTTACCCACACTATTATTTATCATCAGGGCACTGTATGGCATAAGTACCCCGAACCCTTTTATACATTCTCTTTACCACCCACCAGCAAGTAGCTTTTTGACTGAATATTATCTTCTTCTATACAAATCATTGTTGTCCTCCTACTCCCTTATTATAGTTTCTATTTTCATAAAAGGTCTTAATGTTTCTCTCAAATTATTATCAAATAACCATACTGTGAAAATGTGGTCCCATAACCTGATAATATACTTAAAATTGTATACAGTATACTAAGTATTGGTATATTTTATTTGTGGTAAAACATCCAATTTTAATATTGTTAAGTATTATCTTTCCACAATGTTTATGTACTCTCCAGAAAATAATTTTATACCTTTGGTGCAAAATTTGATTACCTCGCTGCCTGGAACCGACAGTTGGCTGGCCGCTACTATCAAAGCCTGGGGGTGTTAAGACTCTCTGCCTCAATTTCCAAGTGTTAAGAGTCACCCTCAACCCACCTGCTGAATACTCACAGCAACAAGGTTCCAGATTATATGGTATATTCACATAGCAAACACACACATAAACATACATGTACACACACTCCACTCAGGATTATCTTCTTGAATATAACAGTTGCTGCTTGACAGGAGATGTGGAAGACAGGGCTGACATCCAGTATGTTTAGTAAATCATTATATTTATTTATCTTTTGTTTTCAGAATGAATTCTAGAGATTAAAATACCTCTTTTCAGTGGATTGATATTTTTACCTAGATACCACGGGTAGAGACTGTTACAGGTACATCTATCTACGCTAGAAGAAATAGGATCCTCTCTTCAGAACTGCTAAAAAGCATGCCTGTGTGAAGATCTGACTTGAGCTGTTATTGGTCCTGTTAGCACCAGGACAATACTGCATTCAAACCAAGAAGCTTTCAACACTCTCAATACTAAGTAGTACTTCTTTCTTTGTTAGCTCATTATTTCCCTTTGATGAGAGTTGTGTAAAGAAGTAGCATTCTTTATTGTGAATTTTGGCATTGGGGTCTCTTGGGCAGAGTCAAAGGAGAAGTATACAGCAGGAACAATGTACTCAAATTTAAGTCAATACCTTAGTCAATATCAGTACCTTAATTTACTAACTATATATGACTATGAAAAAATCTGTAGCCACAATGTGTCAGATTCTCCAACAACCCTCTTGGCCAAGGCTATTTATGTACCATCTATGCTTCATGACTTGTAAAAGGCCAAGTTAATACTGTTTAGCTGAATTTAGCAGCAGTGCTATGTTGCTCCAGTATGAGAAGTTCATGCTGTCTCATACTTGGTAAGATCAGGAAAAATAGTTAACAGAGTTTTAAATGTTCTTATCCTACTGACTTAATTATTAAAACATTTTAAGTATTATATTTTAAATATTTTTCTTGTGAATGACTGACTATATATTTAACATCTCAACTCGTATTGAAGAATTTATTATGTTTGTGACCCTGTGTCAAACAAACAAACAAAAAAGACACCAAGTTCAATTCAGTTTTCTGCAAGTATATTTTATAGACTTTGACTTCAGCTTGAATTAGAGCCTTAAGTTAGTAGGTAAGTTCTCCTCTCAAAAAGTCCCTTAATCAACCAAAGCATATGGTAGGTCTGATTGTGGTGAGTTTCTCCTTCATATCAGAAAATGAGGAGATAAAAGATTCCTATATCTTGGATTTAGAGCTAATTATACAATGAGATACAGGGAGACATAGGATGGTCCTTGGCTCACCTGCCACTCTGAACTATGTGCTTACTGGATAAAACAGTAAGTGGAATGTTCAAATTATTTTCAGATGTGTATAGTCTAACTCATTCAAGATTATTTATTTTTATGTGACTACATTGTAGTAAATGTCTACCATACGTAGAGAGGTCTATGGAGGACGGGTAACAGAGTAAAGCAGTAGTCCTCAATATTTTGGGCACTAAGGATGGGTTTCATGAAAGACAATGTTTTCCAGAGGCATGAGGAGACTAAATGCATTATACTTACTTCATGCTTTATTTTTATCATTAATACATTATAATAGATTGTAAACAATTGTACAACTCACTATAAATCAGAATCTATGAGAACTCTTACTATTTTTTCTCCAAAAAAGAGTTTCTCTCTGGGGGAGAACAGAAGACAGAGTTCAAGTTATGGTGGGGAATTTGAGGCCTGGGCTCACTTTTCACTTTCTGCTCTTCAGCCTGGTCCATAACGGTTCATGAATATGTACCAGCTCATGGCTTCTGAGCTGGGGAACCCTGGTAAGGTCCAAGAGAAAAAGAGTTATTTGTCTTATTTGACTTTACCTTTAATGAGAATGTAGAGTAATAAAGTTGTGATTAAAAAATGCAAGATTATATGTAAATAATTGTTATAGATATGAAAGTGATATAAAGTAGGTGACTAAGGAAAGCCACTCTGGGGAAGTGACAAGAATAATAGTAAGGATCTGACCATAGGTAAATTTTAAGAGTGGTGTGCATAAAGGCCCTAAAGTAGGAAAACCATGATATGCCAATTCATTAGAAGTGGATACTAAACTGAGTCTCAACTTGGCCAGGCATTGATGAAATAGTACATCTTACAAGTCTATCAAGATTTTTCTGTCATGGAATATACACAATAGACAAAATACAGATGGTATATTTTTTTTTAATATCTCAAATATGTGGGCAAGTTAATTTGTGAAACATAGCAAGAAATGGAATGGAAACCATACACCAATCATGAAGGCCTTCCAGGGCACAGAAGTGGTTGGAGTTTTATTTTAAGACCTGTAGATGTCCTGGAAGGGTTTTTACACAGAGTACTACATAATCTGTTTTCGATATTTAGTAGATGGCTCTAATTACAGGGTGGAAAATGGCCTAGAGGGAAGTAAATTCAATCATGTTGGTGTGGCCTTTTCTTAACGATTCATTTATAGAATTCCCTTCTGCTGCTTGATTTCTCTGAAGATTCTTTTTTTCTTCTTTCTCTTCCATTTTTGCATGTTAGTCACTGGCCTCTGGGTAATGTGTGACTTCTCTCTTGATCCAAGTGTAGCAGCAGAGTTTGGAAAAAGGCAAAATCAAATTGTTGAACCAATTTCTGAGTCCTCTGAAACAGTGCCTGAGGGAGTGCATACCTGGACTCCAATCAATGCTTTAGGGTTACAATTCCTACGGAGATTAACAGTGTGTAAACTGCTAACCGTATAGCAGGGGAAAAACAAAAAAGCATTTGCTGAGTTAACATGGGTCAGATCTTCATGCTAGGCAAGAATATTAAATATTGGTTGCTCCTATTAAAACAAGAATATTTTTAGACTCTAAGATGGCAGATTTCAAAGTTTTCAATCTTTTACTCAGTTTAATCTGCATTGCCTTCAGAATTTGTAAAGCTTTGGTGTAAGAAATATGAATGCAGTGTGTGAACTAGGAAGAAACTGGCAAAAGGAATTGTATCTTTGTTCGTAACAGGTCTTTGTGTGCTAAGCCTAAAAATGCTTTCCAAATGCCTTTTAGGTATTGGGAAACCACAGAGAACGTTGTACATCAAAGCCATTGATGAAATTCTTTTACAAAAAAAAAAAAAAAAGTTTACTCCAGACTCCAGTACTAAATGGAAATGAACTAGGAGAAGGGAAAATGGGGGGGTCGAGGGGGTTATGTTATGAAAGGTCATTGAGAGTGCAAGCCCAAAGAAAATAACAATGGAAAGAGAGACATGATTCATAAATGAGTCCTAAACATTGCAGTTAAAACATAATAGGATTTGGTGATAGCATATACTATGCATTAAGAAACAAATATAAATTTTTGATATATAATTTGAATTGATGGTAGACTACTCTGGAAGACATAGACATGCTCAAACTGGTGATCACCCATTGTTAATTGTTTTGAAATACATATAACATGTCGTATGATTTAAAAGTGTTTTCTTTTAGTCTGTGGGAAATGTAACAATTTCACAAGTGTCCAAGGCCTTTCACCTTTTCTAAGTAATTCAATTGGCTCTTTGGTCATCAGGTGGTTAGTTATCCCAAGATGTAATTTATTTAGAAAAGTATGACTAGTGGATTGATATGGTTCTGAATCTGATAAAAGTCTTTCCTGGTATCTGAAAGGCATGCCTGCCAGGCTTTATTTAGATTTTAATGAATGAATACATGAAGCCAAAGCTACAGCGTGAGAACCACCTCTGGTCACCAAATGGTCCCGGCCTTTTCTTTGTTTCAGTATTTGTATTTCTTTATTTCAAATATATGTGTTCATTTTGGAGGAGATCCTTGGGGCATGTTCCTTTGTTTGTTAGATAAAACCATTCTTAAGACAAAGCACAAAGTGGAGAGGCTGCACTGCAAGCATATAAAACCCTGGATACCAGATGGAAAATGTCTTAGCCTTATTCTTCTGATTTTCTAAAGTTAAAAAAAAAAAAACAGTGAACATTCAAATTTTGCTTCTGTTGTTTTTTCCTGTTATGTAAACTGTTTTGTTAGTATCTTGGAGGAGAAGGGGTTTTAAAACCAAATCCTCAAGAGGTTTAACAAATTGTCTTGTCCCAATACACCCAGTTAAAATATATTCTGAAGTTTTTCAAATGTGTATGAACTATCGCTCTAGAGGATTTCTTAATTGAGTACCTCCTTTTGCACTTTATTAAAATGTGTACTTTGAAAACACTGGTGAAATTTGCCATTTCCCACCTGCCATCAGCCACAGCTGGAGGCTGGAACATTTATGATGGCCGACGCTCACGCAGCACTAATCTAAAGCAAATGCCATGCTAAAAGCTGCCCCTTCTGTTAAAAATATCTCAGGGAAAAGAAATAGCATACTATTCTATTTAAGCAGAGCTATTTCTTTTTCTCTTCTCCCTTTTCCTTTCCTATTACTCTCTCAGCCGTTACTCATGTTCATGCTCTTAAATGAAGTATTAAAGGAAAAAAGGTTCATCTTAAATGAGCAGATGGACCATTCCTAAGACAAGCTGGTCTATTAATAAACACACGCAGTGCTTTATCAGCAAAGGGGCCTATTTTGACATTTCTCCGGGATGATTTGTATCGCCTATCACTATCGCACCTGGTGCAGGGACAATAAATGGGCGTTTAATAGTCAGGCAGTGTACGAACATCTTCCATTATAACTTCATTATGTCAGATATCATCTTCTATTACTGAATGTCAGGCACTTAATTTATGATCAGTTGCCCTGTGGAATTAGTGACCGTACAAAAGAATACTCTGTTCATGTCAGTTTTACTGTAAATTTCCTTCTCTCAACATCTGCCTGTTTTTCTTAAGAATGTAAAATTAACTTGTTACTTTTTGGGATATTAGAATATAAGATTGTTTTCAATTTCTGAAATTTGAGAAGAGAGCAGCATGTGAATCACCTGTGATATACAGTGTCACCTCATTTATGCTAATACACATATCTGTTTAAATAACAATAACTAAATCCTCTCATTTCTTTACAGATGAACTTCAGTTTAGTTTTAATAAAGTAACAATACTCATAAGGAAAATAAACCTTTTTCCCTAAAAATTTGCTACACAGTCATTTATGTATAGTTAACAAATGATATTACACAGTTAAAAACCAATTGGGGTGAATCTCATGCTATGTGTTTTTTATGATTTTTTAAAAAGAACTTCTCAATTGGACAGCATAAGCGAGCATGTATATAATGAGTATGTGGCACTATCAGAAGGCTGTGTACAGAAGAGATGATGAGAAGATGAGAAGAGAAGCGTAGGTTTGTGAGAGAGGAGCGAAGGGGAAAAAAAGAAACGCAGAGGCTAGCAACTTGAAGACCTCAGCCACTCAGGCTCCCTGCTGGCACCCCAGAACCTTGCCTTGCTTATCTTTGGACATGAGAATCTACAGTCAGAAATCCACCAAGTTGTTTTTAAAAAGCACTATTAGAAAGATCTTTAGTTCCTGTGAAAAATGCTGATTGAAGATACTGTCTGCGAAAAGATCTTCTCAGAGAAGTCTAAACTACTCTCCATTGAGGGCTTTAGTGGTAAGGAGATAAAACCAACTCTATGGGAAAAGCAATCTCAAAGGCTGTTTAGCAGTCAATACATTATGCCTCTGAGACCCACCAAGTGTGGAAGAAACTAGATATTATAAAATAGGGAAATACGACATTTCGATGCCTAATGAGTATAAGAGTGAACATACATTAGGCATCACCACACTGTTACTGTACTCTTAGGCCATTTGAAGGCAAGATCTACACAAAAAGAGATTGTGTGTGTGTCAGAATATCTCTGACTTGGCTGTTTTCCACTCAGTACTAGCTTTGTGATAAATGGTAGAATTTGCACCACAATCAAGGTGGCAGAAGATCAGTCTTTTTTTATTATTATTATTATTATAAAAGAAACCATATGTTTGGGAAAAGATGTCACCCAAGCTTAAAAAAAAGAAAGGAAGGAAGAAAGAAAGAAAGGAAGAAAGAAAGAAAAAAAAGTAATCTTATGGCTACACTGACACACTTGTAACTGGCATGAACATACTTGCCTCTTGGGTTCTTCTTCTGTAGACCGTAGTGGTCAAAAGACATGCTAATTTCTGGAATACCGCTTAGACATGAATGACTGAAGCTCATGAGGTATCCAGGGTATGGGGAAGATCTTTTTATAATCAACCTAAGTAATATCACGGAAATGCATCATGTTTATAGTGCCTAAGGTGTTTACAAATACAAGCTTGAGGAATTTTATGTGCAAAATAAGAAGACTTATTAAAAATGATTACCATCCAAAAATTAAAAGATTAAATTAGATTTATTTATATTTATCACCAAAATTATTTTATTTTTGCTGGTGATGCCAAGTCTAAATTGCCACTTGATACATATGGCATGCTTTATAAAGAGTAGGTAAAATATTGGGTATAGTAAAATGTTATACCAAACTTATATAATTCTTGTAAGAACACTGCATGCATTTTGCATTATGAAGAAATTCGCAAAGGAATACTTTGCCTTTTGTTGTTTTCAGCTGTATTTTCAGTCTTTAAAAAGTATTGTAATGATGCTAGATATGTAGCATCATGGTAGAATGCTCCTCAACCATGTGCAAAACCATGAATTTGATCCTCAGCATCACAAAACCCAAACAAATAAAAAGTCTAATGAGTAAGTGTATTGGGTTAACATATACTACACTTGTGTCTGCTACTTGCTGAAGAACAAAAATTCAAAGATGGACTAGTGGAACAGGCTTGCAGTCTCAGCACCGAAGGAGATTGAGGCAGGATGATCACAAGTTCAAGTCCAGTATGGGCAACTTAGGGAGATCCTGTCTCAGAATTAAAAATAAAAATGGCCAGGTTATGTAGCTCAATGTGAAGGCCCTGGAATCGATTCTTAGTACAACTCCCCCCTCTCCTCCAAAAAACAAGATAATACTCTGTTGTATACATATACTACTCTTCTATGAAGACAGATAAACTTGAGGCTTTTGTATATAAATGGACCCAACTTGAGACCAACATGCTTAGTGAAGGAAATCAAATTCAGAAGGAAAATTATCTCATGACTTCTCTAATAAGAGAAATCCAGAGTACAGGCATTTTATAGAAACAAATGACTGAGAGTTAAGGGGGAAGAGGAAGGGGCAGGAAGAACAATGAAAGGGGAAATGGATTTAATGTTATGATTTATATGTGCACAAAATTTTCCAGCTCAATGTAGCCATTGTATATTGCATTATATAATATACTAATAAATATTGGGGAGAAACTTTAAAAATCCAAAATATTTTAAAATTTTTAAATAAATTAATAATAAAACTAAAAGTCTAAAAATGTATTTTTAAGGAAATTACAATATTGGAATAACAGGAATTTGCAGTAGCAGTGTGGAGGTAACCTACATTGTAATTAAAATTTATTCAGAATTTGTATATTCCCAATGAAAAGACTGCAAATGACAATATTCACAAATCCTACCTTTCACAGTAATTGTTTCATAAACATTGAATTTAGCAGAAAACTTTGAGGTAGGGTATCTATTTCAGTCTATAAGACAATCAATATAACTTGCTCTTAGTTCTGTAATAAATATGATAATTATGGAATAAAACCTTCTATAGTTTTACTGTAAAATAACTAAAGCCATTTAATAAATGCATTAAACTACTTAGAACTGAAGATAATAATTAGTATTATTCACAGAGTTCGAATAAAGAAGATCTAATGTAAAAGTGATAAATTTGAGACCTCACTTATGCTGATTTTAATCTTTTTTATACTTGATATTGATTACTTGAACTAATCTCTTAATTTCGGATCTAAAGAAACTATTTTATAGTTTTGTTAATTATGTTATAAACCCACTACGATCTGTACTGTAAAATATTTACATTTGAAGTAGTTGAAACTTTGAAGCCATAAAAGTTGAAAAAACCTATAGTATTATCGTCATAAAATTTTAAGCTTCTGTTCCTTATGTGTTTCAGTATTCAGTGATTGATATGAGAAACAATTTTACCAATAAAATTTGAATGTATGATACTTAAGACATTGTATATTTTTAAATGTATGTGAAAAATACCAAAGTACCCATGATTTCTGAGCAAGAGAGATGTAAAACTCATATGTCTGCCTTACGCTCATTTCTTTTTCTTGAATAACAATGATATTCATGTATACTTATTATAGCACTTATTAACATTTTATTTTTAAATGACTGTATTTATCTGGAAACATTTGTTTTTATGGAGGTTTTTTTATGTTCCCTATTAAGGAAAAATAATGATATCTATTTATTCAATCATGTAAAATTATTTTACTTCCATATACATGTATTTAATATGAGTAATATTGAATAATAGAATAAAAGGAAGCCAAGTCTGTTATACTTTGGACCTGGAATGTCCCCCAAAGGCCTCTTGCATTTGGAAGGTGATTTGATCTTGAGGTTAATTGTACCCGTTAAACCATTGTTGATTGCACTTGTTGCTAAGAGGCAGAGTCCGGCTGGAAGCAGCAGGTGACTGAGGCATGACTTGAAGGGTCAGTTCATGGAGAATGACCTTGCAGGGGGTACGTCCCTTCCTAGCTGTGGCCTGAACCCTTTCTCTACTTTCTGGTCTCCATGGAAAGGACAGCTTTTCTCCAGCGAGGCCTCTTCCACCATGCCTCTGATATCTATGAGTGGACTGAGACTTCATGAAACTGTGAGCTAAAGTAAGTCTTTTCTCTCTTAAATTGTTATGGGCCCAGCAATGAGAAGTGATTAAGACAAAGTCTTAGGAAGTGTTGCTAGACACCCCATTGGCAAATGAAATACCAATGAGAAAGTGCATCACTCACAAGAGGCCACTTTTAAACCTGGTCCACTCTTTGGTCTTTTAGATAGGCAATTCTTATGAAAACCTATCAAGGTGGGTGTTTGTATTCTCAAGGGAGAGTTAATGTGTTAAGGCTTGTGCTAGATTGGAACTCAGGGGAAAAAAAAACAGTAAAACGTAGCCACTTATTTATAATTAGTAGGAGGTATATGATAAAGTAACATAATTCTTGTATCAAGAAGGAAAAATGGGGGGGGAAAGGTCTAACTAAAGAAGGTCTGTTAACTAAAGCAGGGTAACACAGTTTAACAAAAGAAGAAAGGTTGTTCATGGGGGTATTGTAAGTACACCAGGTCCTGAGGCAGCTCAGTAATGAGTAATTGAAAGGGTGAGTCAAATTTGCCACTTACCCACCTAACTCAATAGGTAGAAAAGCAGGAAGAGGAAAGCTTCCATGGTTCGTGTAGAAGAAACTTAATAGGTTTTTAGGAGAACAAATGAAAGATAAGAAAGTTTGTGATGTTTGTCTGTTCAGGTATGATTGGTGTTTCTAACTTGTTCAAGGCCATAAAACTATTAAGAGAGGAGATTGGCAGTAAGTTTACTTTCGCCCCTCCCTGGAACTAGGCCTGTTCTGAAAAAATAAAAAAAATAAATAAAATAAAATTATAGAAGCCTATTTTCCCAAACATTTCTGGTTTTAGGGAAACTCAGAGAGGATCCTCTTTGCATGTTCTGGGTCTCAAAAGTCTTTGGCTCACAATACACTTCACTCCAACACTAGCGTTCTGAGTCCCCCTCCCTTACTAGTATCCCTTATAAAACAACTCAAGGATAGCAGTCACAGAAGTTAGTATTTAGGAAGAAGAGAGGACACACTGTTGTCAGTGAATAGGCCTTACTTCCTAGGGTGGATTCACGGGTGGCATCGCATTATAATTGTAAGGCAAAATGCAGTGAGAGCTTCCATAGTAGAACTCTTAAGTAGAGTTGCAGTGAGATGTTACATTTCCTGGAACTCAACAGTAAGCTTTAGAATTGATTACTGATAAAACTTTTTTCCCCATCAAATTTACACTACCATGAGTCACTTTACCCAGACCTCAAGCTGTAGCAGACTATGTCATGATAATGTTTAGTAATAACCATTCTTTTTGGGTTTCACCCGAGGTGAAAAAAAAAAAAAAGTTCATGTATCACCCTTACCATTTTATTATATCTAAACAATTTAAAATCATAAAACCAGGTAAACAGTTTCTAAAAAACACAGAGGTATTTTAAGAGTGTGTTTACAGAGATTTAAATTATTTACCAGGCTCTCTTCAAACCTAACTCTATTTAAAAATGAGAATCCTAGAAATAGACAGGCAATATTTATAGAATTTTTCATGGTAGTTAAGGACTGGAGTTGTGTAGGATTCTTTTTAATGTAAGATTTTGAGCAGTTAAAATCATACTTTTATTTGTTAGAAATTCAAATCTTATTTATGTGAAGTAAATGAAAACTACCCATCATAATATATAGTTGCATTGTTTTCATTTAATAAAGACATAGATATTTAATGCATAAACACAAGAAAAAAACAAAAAAAAAATGGAAGGTCACTAAACTAATCTGGTTAAAAGTGACGAGGATCTGTGTTGTGTGTCCTCAAGGACAGGTCTGAAGAAGTTCATTCCCTTCTTTCTTCTTTTTGTTATGTTTCATTGTACCGGTGAAGAGAAGTTCAGTTTGATTTATGGAAAGGTTAAAGACTTTACCTGAAATTTATGTTGTATTCATTCGTGAAGGTACCTGGAGGAGGAGGGCATGATCTGAATTAAAACAGGGGTTGAAGGGTAAGGAGACCACCACAAAAACAGAGTTTAGGATCATGCGGTTGAGGCTGGTGTAGGCAGTGTTCTGTGGAGGAAACTTGTAGCGTCGGGTAGAGTGGAGGATGTGGAAGGAAGAACAAGGCAAAGGAGTGTATTCTGCAGTAATTAAAGCCATCATGTCTTATGTGAAAATGTAGACTATGTCATGCTATCCACCGTGCTGTGTATTTTTTAACTGAATTTTTTGTAGTTTATAATTCATGAACAGGAAATGCTTATGTTTTCTAATAATTAGCATAATTTGTAAGGGTTTCCTTCTTTTTAATTTGTTACTTTTAATTTTGCTATATCAACTCTCTTGAGACCAAAATTAAATCAAAAGTCTTCCAGAATAAAAGCAATGAATGATTTGTTAGAGATGGCAACCAGAAAAGGAACAAGTGACAGGTTCCTACAACTATCAGCAGAAGTTGGTGGCAATTAGAAAAGTTGACTGCTGGACCACAGTGGAGAGCACGTGATCCTCATCCTGAAAATTTGAGGAAGCAATGCAGGCATTTTTCACATCTTGAGCTTGTATTGGATATACATAAGCCCAGTAGTACTAAACAAAGAAGAAGCTGGAAAATCTATGGGATAGGAAAGGAGTTCAAAAAACTAATAATTGTTTTTATATTAATGAGAACTGTAAGCAGAATGCTGTGATATCTCAGGTGTCATGATGGCACTTGAGTTAACATCTTAATATGCATTCAGTAATAGAGCATGTTCTTTGGTATTTTAACACAATTTTTTCTTCTTTAACTCCAAGCTAATACTTAAATTTAGGGCAACTAAGAATTCTTCTCTTATCAACTTCTTTTAGGTTGTAAAGCTAAGATGCAGGACAAATTACAGTCTGGGAATGAATGAAAGAAAAAGAAAGGAAGAAAGAGAGGGAGGAAGGAAGGAAGGAAAAAAGGAAGGACCCAGGTCACATAGAATAAATGAATAAGAAAAACTAAAAAAAAAAAGCAAATAATAAAAAAAAAACATGTTAACTAGCTTGTCTTAGCTTTTCCAAATATAAATTAAGTGATAATAAATCACCATTTATGTACAAGGAACACACTACTGGCTTATGACTGTTGGTAACACGTTTGACTGTACACTATTTTGAATCGTAGCCTAAGCGTGTTCTTCTAAATGAATAAATATCCTCATTCATTTCCTGTATCTGGGAAAGCATTATGAGACTTCTTTATAGTCGATATATATATATATATATAGATAGATAGATAGATAGATAGATAGATAGATAGATAGATATAGATATAGATAGATAGATAGATAGATAGATATGGATAAAGCTATAGATAGATATGATTTCAAACTCTGTAACACATTTGAAACTTATGGTTTGGAATATCAATGACTATCATGAAACGCCCACTACTATTTTCAGAGATCCATCTCTTTGTAACAGCCCATTAACCCACTTTATACCCCGTCACTCGTGGCCCTATCTATGCCATTCTTTCTGTGAATTTCACACGAAGAACACTTGTTTATAGTCAGCCTTTTGTGTTTAGTCAATTTCACTAAGCATTATTCACCCAAGGTGGCCCGATTTTTGTTCAAATGCTTCGCATCTATCTTTCTTTCTGATTTTATAGTATTCCATTGTGTATAGGAACTACGCCTTCGTTAGCCATGTCTCTATTCATGGACACACAGGCTGTTTCCAGGATTTGACTATTATGAATTGTGCTGCTATAAATATGGATATAAATTCAACATACCAAAAAGACAAATGCATATCCATGTTCATTGTTGCTTTTTGAACCTCCATCGGGGACTGTTTATTAGTTACTGTTCTAAGGACTCTGAAAGCTATAAAAATGCAATTGTTTATTCAAGTGCTTAGTCTTCTTGATGTCCCATTGGAATGTGAATTTTTTCCATATATAACTAACTGACAAAGATAATTTGGAACTCAGAAATGAACATTTTTCAGTTGTGAGTTTCACCAGAACTCCTGAACTGGAAGGAGAAGAAAGTAAAAATGATTAGTTTCCTGAATAATCTATCCAAAACATGCAACATGAGAAAAATTTTTCTCCTAAGGTGAAAAGTGGGGATAGGTTATTTTTGTTTGTTTGTTTGTTTGTTTGTTGTTCCTTGTATTTTCTCTTAGGATTGTTTCCTTCTTTTCTGCTATGGGGTTTGAAAATTATTTGTTCTCATGAGTGTGTTTAATCTTAAAAGCCTTCTATTAATGGTAATAAAAGAGTGGAAATGAAGTCCCACTATGCAGTTGACAGGCAGGCCTTCTGTGGAGAGTGATGAGAATAAATTGTTGTTAGGTAGAACTCTCCCCACCCCCCAGAAAGAATGACCCTGGTTATAAAAAAGGGAAGAGGGAGACCAGAAGTAGCAGATACATTGACACACGTAAATGCACACATGCATATAGACAATAAAAGCTCTGGCTTTATTGTGTCGAAGGACTCTGCCAGGAAGAAGGCTGGCACTAGAAACAGACTGACTAGGGCCACCTAGTCTTAGACTTTAAACCTTTGGAACTCTGAGCCAAAATAAACTTTTCTCTCTTTTTTCTTTATAAAGCATCTGTCTCAGGTGTTTTATCATGGCAGTGAAAACATGACTAAAACACTTCTTTTTTTTCTGCTCTGTTAAATGTTTTTTCCACACTATTAAATGTTTTTCCCCAGATTTTCTCTAATTTCAAAGGGTATAAAAACTAAGCTCCAGGTTGACCTTATTACAGTAAACTGAACAATTAATTACACTGCATATGTTTTTCAAGTCACCTACTCTAGAATATTAAGAAAAACAAAAACCCTCCTCAATCCTTCCTCTTTTGACTTCCGTATTGTTGGCATTCTCCCTTTTCCCCCTACTCCATTTTGTTTAAATAAAATCAATCATAAAAATTCAAACAGTAACCTTAAGTTTTTTGAAAACTCAAAGTATAAGGCATTACCAAAATTTATCGATTTCTACCAGAACATTTCGATATGCTGGAGGCTCGCTTACGTATTTGCATATATATTATGCAGTTGCTTGCGTTTGCACATACTTCCTCAGGCTGTACAAGTATTCTCAAGTGATTTTCAAGTCTAAATTACAGCAGCCTGTGCCCTGAGGGAAGTTCCTTCTTAAATTTTCTATTCTTCACACTTTTCCTTTTGCCCCTTTGTAAATGACTCCGAACTTTATGCAACCTTTAGGCAACTAGTAGAGATCTGAGACTAAAAGATTATGCAAAGGAATTAAAAAATGCTGGAAGGATTGTTTAGAAGTCTCTTTCACATTTAAGGACAGTTTCTCTCTGAAGAAAAGAAGCACACAACTTTAGATAATTTAACCCAGGAAATAATTTCAAAATTAGAGAATTAAAAAATAAATAAATAAATAAACCCTTCTTCCTTTTGTTCTCTCTTTCTTTTTACTTTCTCTGTTTTAGTTCTGGGGATCTCTCTTTGAAAAAAGTAAATTAATTACCTGGAGAAAAAATAATTGTTATTGTTGAATATCTGTATGGATAGTGAAATATTTGCCTTAGCCTGTTTTTTTTTAATTTTAGTTCCTTTCTACCTAGACTCTATGTGTACGTTTTCATGCATTATTATAGGAAAACATATTTGTCCTAAAGTTAACTGAGGGCATGAAAAGCATCCAGTATCATTAGAAATGGATGACTGTTGGCTTTTGGTGTCCTTAATAAGAATTAGCATGATTGAGAATGGGGGTATTTTCCTAATATTTGTTTCATTAGATAAAACTCTGCAGGGAAAAATTTTATGAAATGGCAAACTCTCAAAGCATGATTCAAATTTTTTTCTAAAAAATGTGTAAGAGAATTTCATAATACAGAGATGTTAAAAAGGTACTAGTTAGTAAATTCTGTACAGTTGAAATCTTTTAATACCAAAGGCAATAAATTATATAGAAATATGAAAATAAATTACATAGGTTAAATATTATTAACACAGCAGAATTGAATTAAATATTTGCATTTGGCTATGAAAATTATATTTGAGTGGGAGTATTTTTTGAACAAGCTCTCAGTTTTTTAATCTTTTTTTTTTTTTTTTTTCCTGCAGTGAATTTTTCTATCTGGATAGGTACATATTCATGTTTAGGTTTGTTCCAATCTAATGTTGTTTTATTTATTTAGTTAGTTAGTTAGTTTAAGAGATAGTTATACTTAAGTTGATTTTAGAGCAATTAATAAGATTACTCTGAAAACTGTAAGTTCCTGTTTATTCTGCTCTGGTGTTTTCAGAGCACAGATTTAGGAGCTGGCTGATTGAAAACGCAAGTCAGTTCCATTTTCCTCTGCATTAGGGTCAGACTCAGACAGCTGTGCATTGTGAGTCATATTCCCCCGGGGAAGAAAAGCATCTGGCTAAAAACATCCATCTTCTCAGGTGCTTTGCTTTTTAAACAACAATTCATTTATATTATTCAGAAAAAAAATCAAGATCTTATTAATATATTGATTCCAGATGAATAAAGCCCATAAAT
This sequence comes from Ctenodactylus gundi, assembly GCA_004027205.1. Lineage (NCBI taxonomy): Eukaryota > Metazoa > Chordata > Mammalia > Rodentia > Ctenodactylidae > Ctenodactylus > Ctenodactylus gundi. The sequence goes on from PVKB01000708.1 coordinate 591,725, forward strand.
TTCTTGACCATCCTAAGGCTCGCAGATGAGTGTAGTTGAAAATGGCTTGTATCTTGTATAAAGCTGCCTCTTTTTGCTGTTTTCGGAAGGTGATGACTTTTGTGTAATGTTGTGGAAATGATCAGTAAAATCAAGGCTTCTAGTCATGAATGCACATGCATAGTATACACTGAAGGTGATGGTTTATATATTGGAAATTACAGCATTGGTTCCTGGAAGGCTGTTACAGATTGCTTATATTTCTATATGAAAAGCACATGTTGGGGAAATTATTTGAAATTGTTTTTTCTTCTCCACTAGCTTAGAAAGACTCAAGTGGGAATAAACAAATAAACATCATTAGAGAATTAAAATGCAGGTCTAGGTTAAAAGGATATGATAGGACACAGAGAGAAATTCAAAATTTTGCTATAAAATTGTTTAATTTCCTCTACTCATAGAGAGTGAGTGATTTTACTGTTTTTAAGTTTGTACATGTAAACTTACCAGTATGCTAAGTCCATGTAACAGAGACAGCTGGATATCCTCCAGGACATGTTCCCGTGCTTCTATGGTATTAGAATTTTTATCTTCTGTTGGACACTGAAAATAAAGGACTTTTTCCTACTACCATTGCAACTACATGTGTATTGGCCAATAATTATATAAATATTATAAGTGAAGATGGTATGTACAACTCCCCAGAAGTAATCCTAAGTGGAAGTATCATTCTCCTTCCTCTGTTAACCTTCTAAGCTGGTAGAGTTTGCTATAGGAACCATTGAGAATCATAAAGAAGATTCTATAAAGGCAAAATCAGAAGACAAATGATGCCTCCTTCCATATCAGTGAGGGAGACCCGTTTTCCCTGAGAGAGAAAAAAGTCATCCTTCGCCTTTGTCATTTCTATTTTAGATTTTCTCTTACTGGCAACCAAACCTAATCCTATTATAATCTACGTGAGTCAGTAAAGATCTCTCTATGAGACTAGGCCTTTATCGCATTCAAGAATGCTTCTCCTTCTTTAAAAAAATACCTTAAAAATGAGAGTTCTTTTTCTGTGTGTTTTCTGTTTCATCTTTGCTCTCTATTTGTTTGATGTTTCTGCCTGTTCTCCTTTTCCCAGAACAGAGCAACTGATTACAATGACATAAAAGAAGCAGTTAAAATTTTTCAGAAACAAAAAGTAATTTAAAAATCTTTACGTTTATATTTTCTAATGAAAGGTGGAAAGACTGGCTAATAGTGAACAATAACAGTAGGCTTCCTAGTTCATAATTGACCACAACTGCGGTAAAGATCCTCATTAACAAGCCATCAGTCCATCCCAACTACCCTTGTCGTAATGCAGACCTCCACCTCTTCTCTCTCTGTTCTTTAGATGTGCGAGAAACACCAAAATTATACTCAGACCATAGCATTTGTCATTTAAAACCAAATGAGTGGTTAACTCTAATAAATTAAAAGATTAAGGAGTATGCAGTAGCTACCCATTAAATATTAAGAAGCAATTGAAAAAAGAAATTAAGAAAGGTGTGCAGGGTTTTTCTTAACATAAGCCAGTTTTCCTGTTTATATTAATCTATAAGTTTGTGTGGATAATCAACGTGACCTCAAACTGATGATTCTCCTGCCTTAGCTTTTCAACTGCTAAGATTACAAGTATACACTACCATACCCAGCTCAATTGTAGGATTTTAAAGTAAGTAGGTTTATATTTTAACTTCCTGAATGCACAAAAATCTTGGACTGCTTCCTCACAGCTATCTTTAAAAAATTAGAAATTATTATATGAAGAAAGATTAAGAAATTACACAATTCTCCTAATTTTTCTTCTTCTTTTTTATTAGTTTTTACCATTTTCTACCACATTCTCTTTAGTGGTTTAGAATGTGCTCAGAGGTGTTAACACTTAATAAGAAGATAAACAACTTTAGTGAGAGGAATGTATTTGGAAAAAAAAAACAGAAGAGAATAGCAATATAATAACACACTTAAACTGAAGACATCCATCAGCTTATTCAAGAAGTAATTGAAAAATACAGTGAAAGTGTATACTAAAATAATTTTACAGTAAAATACACATTGTATACCATTTATGGCATCAGTGTAACTGCCTCCATATCCTGAATGGACTTACAATGTTTACCTTTCATGGTCCTTTTGACTTTGGTGATGAGCCCAAAGCTTCAGGGTGCGAAATCCAGTGATGATAAAGCCACACCATGATGTTCTGATAGGCCCACTCCCAGGTGGATGCCACTAGGCAGCTGCTCTCACCCTGTTTTTATCATACCTCATAAAGACACTACTGAAAGAGGACTTGCAGGACTGCGGGAATGGGGTACTGTTTTGTCAAAAAATATAAATTTGAGTCATTTGCAAGAAAAAGGGAACACCTTGAGTTTATTATACTTAGTGAACTGAATCAGACTCAAAATATTAAATAGCCCATAGTACTTCTGATATGAGAATCCCCAAGTATAAATAAGTAAAATCAAACAAGGGAGACAGCAAGGAGCAAGGAGATGGATGGATGGAAAGGGGAAGCAGGTTGGACGAGGGAAGGCGGACAGGGCAGGAGAAGGGGAAGTGCATGTGAGTTGCTGTCATATGTGTCAGCATCGATTTCTCAAGTTTCATTTAGCTATTGTGAATACATATCTTAATTTTATGAATGATAATAACTCTAGTGAACTAATTCATCAATCTGAAAAATGTTAAAACTCAAAAAAGATTATTGACATTTTTGTATGTATTTAAATGATTCACAGTATAAGATTGGAAGTAATGTATTCTAGCAGGTGCGTAGAAATACGTGTAAGGACAATTATCCTGGCGTATGTTTAACTTAGCTTTATTATTCAGTGCTAAATGAGCTTACTTAGTAATAAAACACAAAATGGGTTTAGTAAATAAAATTAAATAGTTCATGCAAAGATAAAATAAAATTCAAGACAAAAAATAGATGATAACAAAATAAGGGCATTTGAAGTGAAGGAGGTGTATTTTGAGGGGAATTAATGGCAATGTGTCCTTTACTTATATTTCCATATATATATATATATATATATATATATATATATATATATATATATATTGGGCAGCCTGATAGCATTTAACATGAACTGATTCCTGCCAGTAATGGTTTATGCCAGTTCTATCACTATTAATGGGCAATATTCAGCATTTATTACAGCATTTATCAGTATAACATTCTATTATCAGTAATTTCTTCATTTGTTGATCATAAAATTTCATATTCATATAATGTAAAGTTCTTTTTATTAAAATGGAACAAGGTCTTATAAAGCATGCTAAATCCAAAGAGGAATAAAATATAATTTCTCCATGTTGCTACATCCTACAGGTTACCGGTATTATCACTGTACAGGAAATCCAATTATACATTCAATTTTATCCTCATTATCATTAACTTAAATATAGATCATTCTCAAAAACCTCACAGAACAAATATTTATGCTGTTATGAATATTTTGATATATTTCATTCATATGTGCATCAAATACATAATCAAGTAATATGAGATATTTAGGACAATTCTTATTCACATTATAAATAATACTTCAGTACATATCTCTTATAAATCACGTAATTATATTTTTGTTCATAGCAACAATGTGTTCTTGAGAATAATTCCCTAAATAATGAAAGTTCCTGAAAAATAAACAAAACAACACTTTAAATATTTTTATTGATAATTTTCCTTCATAAAAATATACCAAATTTCAAATGCAGACTCAGTTTATGAAGGAGGATGGATTTCCCCACATACCTCACAAGTTTGAGTGACATTTAAAAACGTATTTGCTAGTTTAAGTGCCAGGGAGCTATTCACCACACAAAAGTAGGGACTCATTTGCTATGAAGAATCATTAAACTTTTTATGATAGCTTATTGCTTCAGAGTCCCAAAGGGAAGAAATTATGTTGAATAAAATAAAGTATTAAAACAGAATGTTTTATTCATTTGTTTTTATTTATTTTGTCATGAACCAAGAGCCTAGCACATGCTAGACCGCGTGTTCTACCACCAATGCACATCCCCACTCCAGAATGTTTTTTAAATCAAGTACCTAAAATTTTACCAGAAAACTCAATTTCATTTATGATATGCACATTTTAGTAATTCTAATTCTGAAGCCATATTTAGTTGTTTTCTTAGGCCATTATAACACATTACCAAACATGTCAATGCTTTAAAATAATAGAACTATATTCTCTTACACTTTTGAAGGCTTTCTGAAAGTCTAAAAAATTGTTAGTTGGGACATATTCTAGAAGCTTTTAGGGCAGAACTTTTCTTCATCCCTTTCAGAATCCAGTAGCTGGGGGAGACCACAGCGCTAGGCAGCGCAACTCCATTTATCCTGTCTTTTCCCGCGCCCCTCTTTTCTCTGCTCACTTCTTTCACTGTCTTTTCTTCTTAAAAGGGTAAAAGTCCATGAAGGGCCCACCCTACTTCAGTATGACCTTATGTTAACTTGATTATATTTGCAAAGGCTGTAATGTGAAATAATATCACGTTCCTAAAGACCAAAGTATCATCTTGAGGACACACAGTCCATTCCTCCAACACTGCATACTCTATAATAAACCTGTGCTTAGTTTTGGTCTTAAGATAATATTTCCTAATAATGAATAAGCGAATAGTATTAATATTACTGTCTTGTCTAAAGAAAAATTAAGTGATAAAACTTCCCAGTGGCTTCATTTAGCATTCTATGACTGCTATCTGTTCTGGTGATACTCCCATATGGAAATAAATAGCATAATCATAATACATTGAGGAATTTCCAGACACTCTACTGATGACAGAATTGACTAGATCCTTACAGAGAAAATGGGGAAGGGTCCACCTATCCTGCACGCCATATCAGTATTAAGAAAGGTACTGGAAGCAGCTGCTCAAATAGTCCCTACTGAACTGTCACAGAGAAGCATTAGTGCATGCTTTTAACAAATTGTGCAGTAAGTATGGTGGTCAGAATTAGTTTCTTCTAATGAAATGTCTCTGCCGCTGTTGTGAAAGAATCATTTTCTTTAAACTGGTCTGGATTTCTTTTTCTCTGCTTATCTAAATTCTATCAGTTCTTACTTGAAATCCTTCTTGTTTCACAGTTGTCTTCTTTGCAAAGTCTCTTTTTGTAACAATACTCTTATTACTATTTGTAAAGTCTTGACCTGTTTATAAAGATGCTAAAATTTGACTTTAAATCTAATGATTTTAAGCAATGCAATGCTGATGGTATGTTACTTCCTTAAGGCACAAAATTCTAACTGAAGCCTGATTTCTTTAGTATCCAGCTTCAAACTCTGTATCGTTAACGATGGTTTCCAACATATAGTTTCTGATTGTTCTTTGAAGGGGACCATGTTTCATATTTTTTTTCCAGGAAAAATGGTTCAAAACCTGTATCCTTTTTCTCTCAGTAAACAAAAGTAGATATACCTTGGCTCTTTGCATGAAATCCTATTCAACATTTTCTCCACAACACTTCAGGGAGGTCTATTTATTTATTTTTATAGAAGTTATATGTAGCATTTAGAAACAGTTTTGTATCTTCCATTTCCTCTGTCTGCTTTAATTGTCTTTAGGTTAAATTACAGCTCTTTCTTATAAATATTATGCTCATTTAATATCTAAATGCCAGCTGCAACTTCATTTATTCCAAACAAAGAGAAAATGCAATCAATGTAACCAAACTCATGTAGCTTATTCCTAATTTGGGATTGCTTAAAATATTTACACATTACATGTAAACAGACAGTTTTTGCAAAACAGATTGACTTAAAAATATTCAGTTGAATTAAAATGTTTTATGGTAAATACAGGTAGTTTTCGACATTATGAAGACTTTTTTTACTTCTGCCTATTGTAGATGGGCATCAGAATCTTTACTATTAGGGAATGTGGAGTGTCCTTGAGGCAGATCTTGATGTCAACAGTAACTCCAGGGAAGTCTGTGACTCAAAACATTGTGATGATAAATCCAAATTCTTTATTATTCATTGAACAGATAACATGACCCATTTGCAGTATGCGAACCACCTTACACTAGTATCGTACAGTAGTTTTCAATTATTATTACTTTTTCCCACAGCGCAGATATAGACACTGAATCTTAGAGAAATTAAATAATTATATTATTGCTCTAATTTTAAATGCTTTTATTTAATTCATTTCATATTATGAGAGGATTATGAAAAAGCATATTTAGGTCTAATGTCACACTTTATCATCTCTTAACATTCATGCTGAAATGATAAATTTAACTTGAGTAACTCCTGATCCACTTAGATTCTAATTTTGTCCTAAGCCAAGGAGTTCAAAAATATGTAGGAAAATTTCATGGCTAATGATAGATGAAATGATAGCATAAAGACATCGATTCCCTGAGATCTCCCTAGACAGCATTTTCTTTGCAACATTTAAACTTAAAATGGGTACTCTACTTGGCAAGGCTATGATTTCTTTATAACACCTTTTACTATCTCTTCCTGTGGAAGAAGAAAAGTTAAGTGGAATTTAAATATAAAAGAAAAATCTGAAATGTATTCTCATTTGTGAATCAGGAAGAAAATAATAAATTTCAGTAATATTAATATATAAGAAAATAATGTTGCTGTCAATTCAGTCTTCAAATGAAATAACCTTTGTAATGGCACCACCTCACTGAAATAGAAAGCCTATTTTCTAATAGTAAAAGTGAATTTAAAAATGAATAAAATAGCATTGTTAATCAGTTGAAATTAGACTTAACTGCTTCCTCCCACCTATTATTTTAGAAAAAGGTCCAGTTTTATCTGTTTTGTCTACTACTTTTTAATCACGCACTCTAATAACCACTTCTCTTATCTATTTCCTTTTTCACATAGAAATTTACTTGAATGAGAAATTGAGAAGATCTTTAACAATGTCTTAAGTAATTGAAAAAAAAACGTAGCTCAAAAAGAGATGTAGTCACTTCATGAACATTCATTTCACACCTGTCATGTTAATAATAAATTCCCATACTTAATTTAGTGTGTTTGAGTGTAATCCTTTGGGACAATTACTATGAAATAATTTAAGTAAATAGTTTGTTTAAAATATCCCCTAAGACTCCTTTTCCATGGCATTATATTTTAAAGATTGCTTTTATATCTTTGATTTACTTTCTAGTGTTACAGGAAATTATCAGTGTTTGGCACAATATAATGAAAGCAATGTGTCAATTTATTTAAAATGAAAAAGCACAACATAAAACAATAAAGACTTAGTTTAGCCACACACCTTGAAAAAATATTGACATTGTTACTTACTTTGTCAGAAACTGATTATGTACTTCACATGTGATTATGGATTTAAATTTTAAAAACACACCGTAGCTAAAAGTGTATGTTCCTAGTGTTTAAATTTCCCCAAAGCATTTCAACATTTAGATTGCAAAACTTATATGTTGGGAGACCTCCAGGTGATTAAGTAACAAAATTGAGAGTAGTTTAGATGATTTTTTCTTTAAATTAAAGGATATGTATCTTATGTTTTATTTTTGTCTGTAGACAAACCCTAAACTCAGCTTTTTAAAAAATACATTTAGTTTTCCAGTTTCTGTCTTTTAATGTAACCCACTACTGGCTGGAAAAGACAAAAATCTTTTGTGCCTCGAGGTATCTCTTTAGCAGCTTAACTTTCTTTGTGTTCTTATCTGGAAACAGTACAAGGTCTAGAGCTTGCACTCCTACAAGTAAAATTAAATGGTCCACTCTTCACTGATCACCTCAAGCAATTACTATTTATTTTTAAAATGTAAATATAAAGTATGTAAGCCAATATTTATTAAAGGCTTTCAGGTGTCATACCTGCTGGGTTTTCTATTTTAATATTCATAAGAAATATCAGAGGCTCAAATTCCAGGGCCATCTCAAAGATTCTGACCCTTTGGCTTTGTGATTACGGATAGTTCACATTAGCAGCAAATGTTATAGGAGACTTTGATAATCATGGCTATTTTCTTTTTTTCCAATTCTGACCAAAAACTCGTGTTTTTTTATTGATAATATTGTATTGTTGTGCCAGACAGTATTGTATAAACCTTTTTCTTAGGAGCCCTACCAAGTCGCCTTATTAGCATAAACTCAGAAATGGTTGAAAAGGACTATAAAGAACAAGATTCTTACGTCCCAAAGAAATCCCAGAAGGCTTAGCCACTTTCACGCAGGAACCATGGGTAAAGAGGAACTGTATTTTTACAATAGTGCAGTGTGATGTCTGAAGCAAGGGACTGTTACAGGGATTTTTCTTTCCCTAAAAGAAAACAACATTGTGTAGAACTTCAGGATTGACTCTTCTCCCAGCATTTACTTGTCATTTTATGTTCTACTAGGAAGTTTCACTTTTGAATGAGGTTTATAATGGCTATAAAGTACTTAAAATAATCAAGAGTAATTTAGATCTACAAAGTAGTAGTATTTATTCTTGAATTATTTTCAAGAACATACCTCACTGAAATACACTGAAAACACATGTGTGTGTTCTTGATTTCTTACCTGCTTACCTACCACAGGATTTGCATTCCTTAAGTTGATTTTCAAAATTTTAGATTTCAGTGTTTTAGATTTATTCTTACTGCCCAAGTTTTCCAGTCTCTCAAAGGTCAGATTTCATTTGTAAAGCTCAAGAGGAGACAGCCACATTTAAAATGTATCAACTTCTAGTGATTTCTAAACATAATTGTTTTTATTACCATTATCATTGGCAGATGGAGTATGAATAATTTTCTAAAAATATTTCCATATATATATATATATATATATATATATATATATATATATATATATATATATATATATATATATATATATATATATATATATATATATGCATGCCAGTGCATCTGGGAATTCACTGTCTCTTTATTGGTAGAAATGCCTTTGTGTGTCGATATGCTTCTACTCATACTCTCTGAATGGAATTGAAAGTATCCAGAGGGTTTACTGGACAGTACCTTCTTACCTAAAGTAAAACCAAAACAAAAAAAATACATCACTTACCACCCAACTTTTAGCATCCAGTATGAGTTTCCAATCAAAGATATGAAGTTGTGAGGAGATATGGCTGATTATAGGACAGGGAATGTATAAAAAGAGCTTGAAGAATCTTGTACCATCAGAAAGTTAAGGTAGTGCTGAAAAGTAACCTAATGAAAGTTCATCGAAGGGAGACAAGGACGTCATGCAAAAGAACTCCCAGAGCCAGAGCTGAAACTGCGCACATGTGCAGACAGACACACATGCACACACGCACACACTAGTAATGGATTATAACATAGAGTATCAAATAGACGTACAACAAATAAATAATCCATAAAATAAATGAAGTTGAGCTAAATCTTCTGTAAAAACTATATTTGCAAATCATTTTGTGTAAGTGATCCCTCTTCATTAGGGTAAAATTTAACTTCCCAATTTGTTAGTTTGGGATCCACTTAGCTGCTTGCTAGTGAAAAATGTAATACAGAAAGAAATCAAAAAGCAAAATGTAATATTTTGAAGAAATGGCAAATAGTACTTTTGTTATGTGATCCTTTTTTTGTGACCAAGTCAGGCTTTGTAGTGTCTATGAACTCAATTCACTGTGTAGATCAATCTTGCTGTCATCATCAATAAATCAAATAGTAGCACATGTCTTTGGCATAAAGTAATATAAAAAGGGACCTTCACTTTTCCTAAAATTCACAATCCTAGTATAACTGTGAGAAAAATACATAAGACAAATATAAAATTTGGGACATTCTTCAATATAGTTGTCCAGCACTCCTTAATAGTCAAGGATATTAGGAACAAAGTGCATGTATGCAGGTATCGCAGATTAGGGATGTCTGAGGAGTTAAGACAAACTGTCATAACCTTGATTTTAAAAACAAAAAGGATTGAGGTTATCTTAATATAACTTATTAGTATCTGTTTAGTAGTTGATAAAAATGTATTATAATAATATGATAAAAATAAGGAAACTGGGTCTGTGGTCTATGGGAACCATGTGTATTATCTATGAACCTTTTCTGTAGAAGGCAGACAATTTATAATATTAATAGTTAATTAAATAGGAAAAAAGAAGATAATATGGCCAACAGTTTTACATTCTTAGTTGACTTACATTTTCTATGAAAAACTATTTTCCCCAAGGAATCAAATTGAGGAAAAATTTAGAGATGTGTAAGGTATTTTTGTCAGATCTTCTAGGGAGTAAATTAACCATCAATGCAGAATATTAATATAACAATAAGAAATAGTGATAAAGATTAGTTTTTCACTTGTAAAATCTAACTAAAACAAGTGAAACTATTATGACTAAGTTTGTTTTTCTTTTTCAATATCAGCACGAAGGCATTAATGGTACACACAGGGCCACTTTAGTTATGACCCATTAATGAAACAAAAGAATACCTACCAGGTAATCACCTTAAGTGATGTGTGTAATTTTTTTTTCCGCTAACACTCAATGAATGCCTACTGATCTCTAGACTCGGAAGAAATAAAACTAATGCTAGTTTCAAGGAGGTTATGGTACAGGACAATGGATATATAATTAATAATATCAATTAAATAAACTCTCAGTCATGGTCCATTGAAATGAAAGGATTAAAAAAATAAATCATCTGCTCCAAAGGGGTGAGTTGAAAATGCTTTTGCAGACAAGGTGAATTTCAGAGACCGGACGTATTTTAGCATATGCCAACTGAATGGGGAAACCAAAGGTAGTAAGAGTTCTGAAACATTCTGATGAATTCAGAGAACTGCTGGTATCTTAAGGAGTCTTCATCACACTGGGAGAAGAGAATTCACAGGGGAAAGGGATCTGTAAGAGAATAAGATAAATAAGTTGTTCTATTAACTGATTTAGAAAAAAATATATATATATATATAAAATAGGTTTGCCTATCAGAATATCTTAGGAGCTTTCAAATTCCTGCCAAACAAATGCTGCTACTTTCCTCAACTATGGTGAAACGCTTACCTAAGAATGGGGTTACAGCAACCATTAAGCATGACGGGGTAGAAATCTAAGAAAAGTTTTGGAAGCATGTAAGACACCAGAAAGCTAGCAAAAGTATTGGATGAGTCTTTTAATTGCCTGTGTAACAGGTCCACTTTAAGGCTTTGTAATAATCATAAGAGCAACTGTCAGAAGCTTTGGTGAGGCAGAATCATTTGGAACTTGTTCGTGTAAAAAAGAAGATACGAATAAATTTTCAATATTGAAAGAAACAAAAGTTAGTGAGAAAAGAAAATTAATTCAGTTTCAGCTTGCTAAATTTTAAATCCCTCCAGGAAGCAAAGATAGCATGCCCAATAGCAGTAGTTAAAATGGTGTGGAGTGGATCCTGGCAAACTTTCACTGTAAAGGACCAGCCAGAAGTTATTTCTGTCTTTTCAGGCTACCAACGTCTCTGTCACTACTTCGTTTTCTTACAGTAGCCTAGAAACAGTCCTGGACAAAATGAAAGGAAACAAGCATGTTTATATTCAGTAAAACATGATGAGCACTAAAATTTGAATTTCATATAATTTTCATGTACCATGAATTATTAATTTCTTTCCTTTTTTCAGTGATTGAAAAAAATCCACCCTGCAGGTTGTACAAAAACAGATGGTGGGTCAGATTTGGCCCAGATTTCTTTATTTGAAGATTCTTGCAGAAATAAGCCTAGTTTACAGGTAGGAATAGTTTTATTACCAATGCCAGTGTCTAAAATAATCCCCGGAACACAATTGTCCAGGATTTATGGAGAAAAATATATGGCTGGAATTCTGACACGGGGATAATCAGAATATAAGGGGCAAAAGTCAATAAAAGAAATTTAGGATCAACTTAAATTCTGTATTGTAATAACTACCCTCAAATTATTTTTACTTGTATGAAGTGAAAGAAATGTACATGTATGTACTAACATTCTGTCAGCAGTTCTGGGTTCTTCTGATTTCATTTAGCTTTCAAGGTTTTCTGTAGCATCTTCAATACAACTGAAATACTGAAAGGTTTAAGTGACAAAGGGATAACAAAATTTTTATGCATTGTTATTCAGAGGTGTTTGATTTAATATCTGAAGTTACTGGCTAATGTGTGTTCTCCTTGATAAACCGAAAGGAAGTTCAATGAAATATCTAGATTTATTAAAAAAGTTACAAGTCATATAATCGTAAAGGTATTAGTAATATGCCAAATCAGTGACTACACTTAATGTTCTTGCTCTTCTCTCATGATGGTATTAAATTATTTTGTTTTCTAATCCTCAATATTTAAAAATTATCAATTAAAACATTCATTAATAAATCCCAGAATCATTACATAGCTTTCAATGAAACTGAGGCTTCTCCAATCTATTGTCCTTCTGGTTTTCAAATTACCAAAAAGCATAACATAGAGACCACAGTGATTTCATATAGTTCTATATAAAAAAAAAACAGAAGAAACTCAAGTGTCAATAAATTTTAAAACAGAACATATTTATAAGTTTCATCTGACTACATACAAGGAAGTAACAGTGATTATGAGTCTGCAGTGATGATCTGTTTCAGCAGTGTATTGTATCGAAGTGTCTCTGTTCTTACTAAAAAGAAGCAGGCAGAACCAGTTATCTCCTTAGTGAATCCAATTTGAGAGAACCATCTTAGTGCTGAACTACAGGAAGAAGTAAGTTACATTATCTTTTTTCCTGATGCATCCATGAGTTACAGAAATAGTTTTAGCTACCTTTAAGTTAATGAAATAATCCAATACTAAAAACTAAAGGATTTTTTTTTCAAAATAGAAATTCTGTATACTTGCTGGAGGAAGGAAATATATAGAAATAGCATGCATATCTACATTTACTGCTTAAGGACAAAGTGTCTTAAGTACTAGGTGCACTTCAGAATTGCTTTAATAGACAGTGGATCCAGGAGATATGAGTTAGTTGGGCATAGTGGAAAGCTCCCTATTCAGCTAAAAACTAAGAAACACGGTTGTGTCTGTGTATATGTGTGCACTGCTTTATTTCATCTCTGCTTGGAACAACACGCATGAAGCACAGTACAATGCACACCGTCTCACTTTATTAATCTTTTATCTTAACAAAGGGGAGGTAAACATAAGCCCTTTACTTGGTAGTATTGTCCCAAATTGAGTTATCAGAGTTGGAAGGAAATCCGGAATTATTCGCATTGCTGATGGGAAAATGAACAGATTTGTCCACAAGCAGAGATAGGGTAGTGGCAGCTGCCAGCTAATCCTTTTATCTCTCTGGATCATGGTGAAGTAGAAGACTCTTAGGATGCTGGCAACTTTACAGCACTCCAGCGCCAATAGCTGCGTCCCTTTGTTGTTGCCAGCAACGTACAAATCTTCTCATCCACTAGGCTCCATCTGTGGTAAGTCCCCTGAGCGCCAGGGCTCAGAGTTGTCACTGACACACCCCATTCCACTGCAGTCGTTTCTCCGAACTCTGTTAGGTTGTAAATAGCTGCCAGGAGAGCACCTGTCACATGGCGGTGATTCTTCTGAGTGCTCCATGGCTTCTTCTTGAGTAATCAGCATACTGTTGCTAGATAGCTGTGGTGATCATCATCTTTCTTCTTTAACGAATAAGAAAACTGAGTCTCAGCAAGTGTAAAGTAACTTAGACAGCAGTAGAGAGTGAAGGAGCCACGACAGGAACTTAGGGCTTATCCTTGCTTCGGCTTATTTTTTTCCTAAGCCACACTGATGCATATGGCTGTTTAATTATCTCTCATTTAAAGGAGACTTTCCTGATAAGTATTTCTACATATGAAATATTAAAATCAATTTTCTAGTATAATGAGGAAGTAAGGTGCCACATTGTGCTAGAAGACAAAACTATTTAAACAGTATTGGCATTGAGGTAGTATTGTAAGTTACCTAGGGATGCTTTAAAGTATACTGGAGGCTCTGTATAGGATATTTACAGATAATATGCCATTTATATGTAAGAATTTGACTATCCTCAGGTATTGATATCTATGGGAAAGGAAGCCACTAAGATCTGTGGATATTGAAGAAAGGCTATATCCATCATGATTGCTAACAGTATAAACTTTATTATCAAGCATGAATTTGAATTCAGCTATGGATTTGGGTAACTGGGAAATGGAGATGATGTTTTCTTAATATATTGTGAAGATTAATAAATTATATAGGTCATTCATTTTGGCTAACGTCTGACAAACAGTTAATGCTGATAAGTGCTTAGAAAATGATTCTGGAAGGCCAGATTAGAAGTTGCAGTAAATTAAGAAATCAATTAACTGAGCAATTATAACAGAGAAGCGGCATGATTGATCAGTGCTTTTCTCAGATGTCAAAACAGAAACAAAGATTTTACTTTTTTTATTGGATGAAGTTGTAAACTGTCATTTTCTTCTGCTCACATACTCCCAGGCCAGAAATTCATCTGCTGCACGTTGTGATTGGTTTGGTTTTACTCCGTCTTATTTTTGGCTCAAGCTGTAAACTTGAATGCTGGTGGTGGGCATAAATGAGCTTGTAGGAATCACTTGAAAGCTTCTCACACGCAAACCTCCTGCTGGGATTTGGCTCCTTGAAGGCCACCCAGTGGAACTCACATGTGACAAGCCTACCTGTGGCTTTCCCAGGCTTTGAAATGATGTTTCAGCTGGCTTGACACTGTGCATATGTGTTTGCACGCGTACATGTGTGTACTGGGGATCAATCCCAAGGCTCCAGAGCCACCCAAAGCCCATGAATACTAAGTAAAGTTGTTTATAGTCTTTGACTAAATGCATATTAGCAAAGGAGATGAACCTGTGGTAGGATGTAAACTAGTCTAGCTCAAACAGGAAGAAAACCTAGGTTTTCTGCTCAGAAACACCCTTGGTGCTGTGTGCATACAGGCCATTGCCACCACCCTTGGGCATCAGGGTGGCTCTGCACTGCTTTTCTGCACCCATGATGGTCTTGCTCTAAACAGCACTGAAATTTACAGTGTATTCTCTTAGTAAGAAGTACAGGCCTCTACTGGGGACTTGTTAGAATCCTGAATTCAAGGTTTTAGATTTCAGATTAATTGGGAGATGACACAGGAATCTATTGAACCAAGTTCTCCCTGGGTCATTTGAGAAGCATTTCTCAGCAATCCTGGTAGGTTACTGGTTCTCCGTGTAGAAGTATATCCAAACTAAATGTAGGTTTGGAGTTTTGTTTACTTTTGTTTTCGTTGTCATTGTTGTTGTTTTGGGAGTTTTTTGCTTTTGTTGAAATTGAGAAGGACATCAGAGGGACAGCAGTGGGTGCATTCCAAGAGAGGAATGGCATGTCAGGTTGAGAGTTAGGAAGTTTTATAATAGTTTGAGGATGTAAAAAGCAAATTTGGGGGAAATGAGACTATCTAAGAAATTCTCTGTGTCATCTCGTTGAACTCCTGGAAGTCCCAGCATTATGCTTTGAGTTTCATTGATCTTTTGAGAGGATTAGCATTATGCCTAAAGTTCAATATGTAAAGTTGCAATCTGAAAGATTGTTCCATGAAGTTTATCAGGGGGTTTTTGCTTCATTTAGGGAGGTGGATGCATATCAACTTAAAAAGGATTGGTTGAAAAAATCCCTGGAGATGTGTGTCTGCTTCAAGGTCCAGTATCGCTGCACTGTTCGCCCTTTGGTATGAGTTGGGCAAGGTGAATTTTAACAAATTTCTGCTACTTCACCATTCTTATTGACAGTGGGTGGCTGCCACATTTTCCTTTCTGGTAAATCTATAAAGTCAAATTATTGAGAAGGGATAAATAAATCATATCCATAGCTGTGTCCTTCTGAACACGGGCATTGCTATGGGACCCTTGAATTTGCCGATATCAGAGGTGAGTTGCTCATTCCCTTTGGCTGATGACTGAGATCTAAACTATGCAACCAGCTCTAAATGCATTTGTGAAGTAGACCCAGACAGTGGTTGGCATGCATCATTGATAACTGCTGGCATGTGGAAGAAGCACCCTGGAGAAAACAAAGGCACAGGCCAAAGTTAAGAATAGCTATGACAGTGATAGTGAGTGTTGGTAGCCATTTTCACTGGAAGGAATTTGATAACCGAGCCCCAAAACATCAAAAATTGCTGGAGTTGGGTCAGACATGGCTTGCACTTACCCTTGTCTTTGAGAACAGAGGAAACATTGTTTGAGCTATCTAGACTATATATACGGCATTCTACCTTAATGATGGTACAAGCTACTACCTGTGTAGCTGTGAGAATATTCAAAGCTGTCAGTTTTATAAAAACACTTATTTCATTACTTTTATTTCTATACTTAAGAGAGAAATGTCCAGAGCTGTGTTGTTGAGAGATTTTTGAGTACATTTTGTTCATAAGAAGTTGAACTTTTTATTATTTAGTACAGAGGTGATTGAAGAGAAAAGTAAAGGAATCTATATTTTATATGAACCTTTGACTGCTATAACTTGATTATCACAGAGCTTTAAGTCTGAACTCCAGCCTCTAGTTTCTAGTCTTAAATACTTCAAAGTGCCTGGATTTAGATAACACACAAAGTGTGGAATGATAAGAGGTTAGCTTGTATTATATCCTACAGTAGATCTATATGTAATAATCTGTGTATTTACCTGAGGAATATTTTAAAGTGCATTCAAAATAACAATGATGATATGTAAAGTACGATAACCTGAAGACTCTGGAAGGCCAGCTAGGATGGAGCATGACAGGACATCTCTTGAAACTCCAGTGAGTCACCAAACCTCCTGAGCAGGGAGATTGTTGCATCCTAGAAAACAGGAGTCAAACAATGTGCATTCTGAGTAAAGAAGGAGGAGGAGGAAAAGGAGGAGGAGAAGATGAAGGAGGTCACTAGAGACAAAAATGTCCTCGATGACATCCTTATGGTCAAGCAAGACAAGACTGTGACCCCTCTTGGACTTTTTAACTGATTTTGTAAAAATATGTGGAGAGGTTAATTATGATTAACACAGGTCTTGTTTTAACTTAGGCTTAAACACCCTGCTGGAGAATGTAACCAAAAGTGAAGTTGACAATAATACAGAAAATATAAAGGAAATATAAAGAGAAACTTCAAAGATTACACTAGCTTTTAGTAGTTTTGCTTTTTGGAGGAGGCGTTATTTTTAAATCAGACTAATCTCAGCTTATTTAGTGCCATGAGTGAAGTGATTCCAGTTCACTAGATTGGAAAAACAATGGAGAAAGTGAAAGAACCACAGAACTTAGATCTCAGAAATAAGGTTTATGGACCAGCATCACTGCTTCAGGCTATATGAGCCTTTCCTGAGATACGAAAACAAAACCACATGAGCAGTATGATCCCTTTCCACATTCGTAGTCTGTGGTGTATGTGACACCCTTAATTTACGATTATAAATACATTATTGACAGGGACACATACTTCTGCACGTCTTGTGTGAGTATCTCCCATTATCAGTGAAGACATCTCACATCTTTTAGAAAAGTATGGTAAAGTAGAGGTTTGTGTTGGTAACTACACTACACACACACACACACACACACACACACACACACACACACACGCACACACGAAATAACTTTCCTAAATGTTGATATATTTTGTCAATTGTGAGATAAATTCAAGTATTTTTTAACTTCAGGGCAGTAATTTATTCTTGGCAACAAAAGGCATAAAAACTTACTGCCAGCATGAGGACACAGTTTGAAGAGAATGGAATCATACTAATGTTGCTTCATAAATGTTGATTGATTTTTGCATGGCATTGTTTTAGAAAAGACTGATTTTTTAAAAAGGATATTGTAATTATGTTCCAATGTTGCAACAGGTGTTTGGAATGAAATTCTATATTGCAGTTGTCTTTATGAAGATTTGGTCAGTACTGATTATTCAGGATATCTAGTTTGGTAAGCAAGTAAAAAAAAAACAGTCTTAGACATACATTAACAGAGTGTATTTTATATCACCAGTAAAAAGATTGTCATTAAGATATTAAAAATAAAGCAGAGGATGTAGCTCAGTAGTACAACACTTGCTTAGCATCCACAAAGCCCTAGGTTTGATTTCCAGCACTATGAAAAATATACTGAAAAAAAAATCTGTCATATAAGTGGAAGATGGTATACACTATAGGAACATAGTATACTATCTAGTTGAACCATGGAAATTCAGTAACTGTAAAAGTCTTTGCTTTTGAGACTGGTAGTAGTCCATTTTAATATTTTCAAATCAATTTTTCAATTATGCCTTGCCTTAATTAAACTTTATCCTGACTTTTCAGAAGAGATTGAAAGTAATGTATTAATATAATTTCTGTATGTCAATAAAATTTTCCCTATTGAATTTAAGTTCCAGATTAGAACAAGAAGGTGAACTCCTTAATTTTCTCAGTGCAAGAGGTCTTTCATGAACCTCAGTAAATATCTGACTGTTGAACATGAAAACCTGGCTTTTCTCTGTTCTACATTTAATTCTGTACATTTCAAAGCTCCAGAGTACTGGATACTTATATTAAACCGAGCTCACCCAAATGCAGAGATTTTAGTTGTTCATGTGACAGTGACTTACTGCCAAAACACATGCAAAAATGATAGTAATACTGGCTTTAGAAGGTCAGAATTTTGATCTACAGTTTCTTTTATTTGTGGTAAGAATGGTTTTGTACTACTGAGGCAACAAAGAAAGCTGAGGTCACTAGCAGAAATAAACGGGAGCAAATAATGGAATTTTCAGGGTAGATTCCTTTGAACATGGTGCTGAACTGCTCAAGGGGGAAAATGTTATATTTACTGAACAGAGTTTTCTGAAAACAGAAATGTTACACCTACTGAATTGAGTTTTTGGAATATAGTCTTGCAGACATAGAAAAGGAAGATCTTGGGAGTCTTGTAAAATGATAAAGCTTAAAAACTAAACTGCAGTCAACAAGGATAGTATGCAGTATTTTTATTTAATTATATTTTGTTTAGTAGGCATACACTAACACATTTGTTATTATCTCCAAAAAAGCCCAACTATATACATAATGATGCAGAACACAGTAAAATCATTAGCTTTCTTAAAATAAAGCATAGATCCACTTCTTGATGTATAAGTGTTTGCAATTTTCTTTTTCATTTGTGTGCCTGAATGAGACAAGAAATTTCGGTCATAAGCATAAATAAGATCAATATTTTCACAGTCTGCTTTCTCTCAACAAAAGAAGTAACTGGCAAATATTAATTTTATCTGGAATAGGGTTGCTTAACAATTATCTGTTACTGTCCCTCCTTACACATACAGATTCAAAGATACTTTAAAAATATTTTAATTTCAGTGGGTTTGGGAAAATGTAAGTGTTTTTTTCCCATCTATCAATTCGAAACCTGTAACGTAGTCAGGACAGAATTTTTAAAAATAATAATCTGTCTAATAGGCATGATTCAACATTGCAAAGCACTAAGATAACTAAATAATAAATGAGTAGATTAAATAAGGACTCCTTATTCCAAATACAACACAACTTTATTCTGACATACCACATGTCTCCCTTGACCTCATAGTGCACCCTGTTTGCCTCGCAAATGTCATTTTTACTCCTAAAAGTATTTGAATTTTTAGAATTCTATGTCTAGTTTCAGGTGACAGTAATCTTTTTTGATTTTTTTGGATTTCATGTCAAATAGACTTTCTTCAAAGAGCCTTCCTTTGGTGTTGGAGGAGACAGTTTCGCCATTCAAAACAGGTGTTCAGAGAGTTTCCAGAAATTGGCTCACTGATTTTTGCTTACACTTGACCCTGGTTTTCTCGACTGTTTACATCATTAAGCATGGGGTGGAATGGGAAGAGAGGATAAGTAGCATCTGTGCTGATAGCTTTTGATGGAATCTCGCCTTTGTTTCTTCTTTAAGAAATGCGGAGAAAATACATCTCTTGCTTGGCAGAATAGTTCTGTAAGGAATTTCAGTGGATTTTTTGTATAATCCAGCTGAAGAATGCTGGGTGGTGTTTTCTGTGCGATTGGATGAAGTGTGTTCTTGCATCCGAATGACCATTGACATTTCCTCTCCAAACCTCTGGGAATCCATTGTACAAGTCTTTCTTATCACATGTACCTCCAAAAACTCGCTCCGCGATCTGGGCCAGCACCCTCCTTGCTCTTTGAGGAACCTCTGCAGACTTTTTTTTAAAAATTCCTCTTTCAGAGAGAACTGCAGTAAGCTCTCTATGCATCTTATTTTATTTTCCTTTGTTTGTTGCAGACTCGGGAGCAAACTTATTAAGATTCAAACAAGCAAACTTCATTAGACTTAAATGAATGGGATTCCTAAAATTTACCACTGGGGCAGGAGAGGGGATAAAAAATGCCACAGTCGCCCACTGTGTAAACTGATGTGATGGTATCTCCGATTCTTTACTCACGGGCATGTGTTCTTCAGCGACCCATCATTGGCACAAGCTCCCAGAAGCACCTTCCTCAGAACATCCTGCAGTCTTAAATGAGATCAGGTTTACGCATCCTGCAGCTGGCCACCTTGTCCTCAGCACATGTATGCTCTGTGCTGCCGGAGAAGTAAGTGCTGGTAAGATGAGACCTAAGCTACTTCTCTTTTCCTCTCAGCTGAGAGGCTAGAACCACCGATTTCCCCATGCCTGTAAGCTCTTCCCTTCGCCTTCTGAAACCTCGTAATTGAGGAACTCCTCATACACTCGGTGTTTTCACTATGGGTTCCTTGTACTTCCTGGCATTAACTAAAACACATCTGTCCCATGAGTATATCCTCAGGCCCTCTTTGCGGAAAGGTTATTTTCTCATGTCTGTTGTAATTCTATTTTAGGAATTAAAGGTAGTGTCACATCGATCAACCCTGCACGTGCTTGTCGAATAACAAAATTAAACAAGACAAAAGTAAAACCCTCTGCACTTTTGAAGTTCATGGCATTCAGCCGTACTCCCTGAGAATGAGCTGTGAACAGCATAAAGATTCTGTGCAGACTGTATCAGTATTTTACTGAATTTGTTACCAGTTTCCTTTGATTACATCATGGAAAATTCTTTTTACTTGGCCTAGAAATTGTTTTTCTTAAATTAAAAAAGAAAGTAGAAAATTAATTATGCTATTATCATATATGTTTTAAGTGTATATGCTAAGGGATATGTGTATATCAGTAGCTAGATTAACCAAACAAAAATTATATGTAATCGAAATAATTTTTAAGATGTGTAGGAAAAATATTTTTTCTTATTCCTCGCAAGGTCCAGGTCTACATTCTTCTCACAAAAGTGATGTTAATAAGAGAAAACTATGCATATTAATTTAATGTAAAATTCAGGTAATGTAGAAAACGACATTCATGATGAATAAGTGGATAGTTATATAACAATTTAGCTAGACAAAGAGGCCTTGATCTGAAGGGAAAGCTCAGCAGGCATCTGTGCTCTTGGAGTTCCTCGGTGACATCCTCTTCCTATAAGTCTAGGAGAGGATCTTTCCAGGGTGAGGGTCTTCTGATCTATTTTAGGAGAAAGTCAATTAGGTTCTGTGACCCACTTTAGGGACGAAAGGGTACAGAAATCTCAGCTGGTTTCTGGGTCCTCATCTGCTTTTTTTTTTTTTTTTTGACAAAGTGCCGTGTTTTAGGACAGTGTACACTCATGAAGCTGGCAGATAACCACAGGTGCATTCCACAGCAAATTAAACCAAATTAAAAGTTAAAAAGAAAGAAGACCATGTGTGAGAGCAAAGAAGAAAGAAAGTGGAGAAGACACGCTTCTAAAAATGTATTGAGGGTGGTAAAGTAAGAGTAGGAATTTGGAGCAAAAAAATAAGGAATTAAAAACATTAAATTTCACCCATTCAAGTACAGATATCCACCTTAGGAGTCATGCAGATGAGACTTTGATTGTCTGCAATACCTCTAAATGATGGTTTTTGATAATATTACCATTACCCTTCTAAAACATGCAGTTAGGGTTTTTCTCAAAATAATTTCCAAGCAAATAAACTTGCATGTAATTCACCTCAAGAAGCAACTACTGAAATTAATGCGTACTGTATTAATAATATGCAGAGTCATTTAAGTAATAAGTTACACTAGTAAGTACACCTAATGTTTATGGTAAAATCTGAGCAAAGGGGTTTTTCTTTAGCTCTTTGAAGCTGGCCTAGTAAGAGGAAACAGTACAATTATTTATTTCTTGAGTAGCCCTTATCTCATGTTTTACCAAATGCATTTGTAGTACTTGATAGGAAATAATGGATTTTTGCTTCTGCGATAAAGGTGAACGTGTATCTTTTCTTGTTTATGGGAAATGTCACTTAATCAAAATGTTGCTCTTTCAGGTTTTGAAGACAGTAAATTGCTTTTTAGAAGGTTCTATAATTCACAAAAGAAAAAAGAATATGATTGAGCTTATTTTCTCAGAAGATGCAGCAAGAACCCTTAAATTTGCTTTTATATCCTAATATTTCATCATCTCTGAAACACATATAAAGTAGCTATCTTTTAGACTGATTTAACATTTTTTAATTCAATATGTAAGATAGGAAATTATGGTAATTGATATAAATAAGCTACAATATTGACACAATAACAGCAACGTTATGATTGACAGTTTTTTATATAACAATATCTATAAAATGTTGTTTCATTTCATTCCTAGTAATATGTAGTTTGCGATAAAAATTACAGAGTACAAACTAGACCATATAGAATAATAAAAACAGGATGGAATTTTTTATTAACTATTTAGAAATTTACTTCAATTAGAAATGCAAACTATTCCTCTAGTCATGCCATATACTAATTCTGCATTCTCGTGCTGTGTTCTTAATCAGTTTCACAAGACTGTAATCATGAGGCACATATTGTTCGGCTTTGCACTTTTTTTTTCCTGTTAGATTTTGCATCAACTCTCAGATCTATCTGTGGAGCTTACATATTGTCATTTTTAGTGACAATAATACATAGGTCACTTAAACCATTCTGAAACGGTATTTTTATTATATTCATCTTTCCCTTAATAGTAGAAATATGTACCACTTTACATAAATATGTGGATTTCTTTTGTAATATTCCATTGTATTTTCTTCCCTTAGATGGGAATGTACAGAGAAAACTCTGCATTTTTTTCCCATTCTCTGTATGTTGTTGTCAGTTACTTCATGGCTCTGATTTCCCTTTGCTTGAAACTTAATAATACCTTGTTTTGATCCTAGGATGTTATAGAAAATCTGCAGTGACATATATGTGTATATGCATTTCTCCTCTTCAGGAATATGCAATTAAATAAAATCGGTCTTTGATTTTTCACTGGACTCAAATATAGAAATAATTTGTCAATTAAGACATTCAACATTACGTAGCTCTTCTTTTTTTCCCAAACTTTTCTGTCTAGATTTTTGAAACTCTTAAATTTTTTTCTGATCCTTTTATAGACCAAGACATTCCTTCCTCCTTTTCTCTCTTCATCCCTTCTTCTTTTCCTCCCTTCCTCCCTTTCACTCTTTCTCCCTTCCTTCCTTCTTTCCTTCCTTTCTTCCTTCTTTCTGTCCTTCCTTCCTCCCTCCCATCCTTCTTTGCTCTCTTCATCTTTCCTCCCTTTTCCCTTTTTTCTTTCTCCCTTCCTCTCTTCCCCTCTTCCTCCCTTCCTCTTCCTCTATTATCATTAACATCATCTATCCTCATGTCAGGCACTAACATCTTTGATGAGATAATTGCCAGATTTATATATCCAACCCAAACTTTTCCAAATTTCCATTTAAGAATTTGCAATTTTCTCTCGCAACCTCAGCCTACTTTTGTGGCCTGGCTTGCACTCAGCTTCTGCTGCTCTCTCACACTTCCTCCCAGATCTGGCTTTTGTAACCCCAGCTTAAGGGCTTTTGCCTTTCTTCCACTGATCCTTTTGTCATCAGAGCGCTAATAGTTGTCCAAAAATCTATCCTAAAGGCATCAGTTAGCATGCCATTTACCAAGTGCCTATTGTATAGCATGTGTTAAGAAACTTAAAGGCAAAAGTGGAAAAACTTTCTGTTTTTTGCAAATTCATTGCATTGATGTATGATTTATAGAAACAAATCTACAGTTGTTGACAGCTTGAATACAAACTGTTTTTTTTTTTT